>NKZA01000051.1:0-104761 GCA_002374405.1 Metschnikowia cubensis
TATAGTATAGTATAGTATAGTATAGTATAGTATAGTATAGTATAGTATAGTATAGTATAGTATAGTATAGTATAGTAGTATAGTATAGTATAGTAGTATAGTATTATGGTATAGTAGTATAGTAGTATAGTATAGTATAGTAGTATAGTATTATGGTATAGTATAGTAGTCTGGTACAGTAGTAGTAGTAGTAGTAGTAGTATACAAAATATGGAGTATAATATAATGGTTATGGCCTTTAATACATTTATGCCTATCTAATACCTCCTCGTTGAGGGTGGCTTATATAACTTTAGAGTGTTACGGAAAACCCTCTAGAACAATGACTAGCATGTTCTGGAATATTCAAAACAGGTTGTCGTAGCACTTCGTCAGCGGTGGACCGGAGGTGGGCCGCCGTTTGGAATGGCCACTGTTACAATCGAGCAGATTAGGCTTCATGAATCCTTGATAGACCCTGTCCATCGTGCCTCTAACGTCCCCAGCCTTGATGTGCATTTGTTTTGGGCATTCGAACGCCAGTAGTGGAAAGTATCACATAGGTTTTTGTTGTTAGGGTTAAACCGTGACTTAATACTTCCATAAGTAGAGTCATTATGGGACCTAAGTGTAGAGATCTGAGGTCTGTAGAGATCTGAGGTCTGTAGAGATCTGAGGTCTGTAGAGATCTGAGGACTATAGAAGTCTGTACAGTTCTATAGAGATCTTAGAAGTCTGAGGTCTGTAGAGATCTTAGAAGTCTGTACAGTTCTATAGAGATCTTAGAAGTCTGTAGACTCTTAGAGATCTGTAGAAGTCGCCAAGTGTCTAGAACTATTGGCAGATCACCCGTTGGTCCATAAATAGTAATAAACACGTATGGCAGCTGTATTGTTTGCACTAGTAGCAGTAGTACTACTAGTACACGTATGTTAGGGCACCATGGTAGCTGGCTGCATAGTCCCCCAGTATACCATGTTGGAGTGTTAGTATAGTATAGCGTTGTAGGGTGTAGTAGCATGCTATCAAAGTGAGGCGAGGCTTTTGTTTTCGTGGTGGTGAGAGTGAAAAGCGTTCTGGCTCAGTCTGAGCCAAGTATTAGCTCTTTGGTTGTGTTCACCAAGACCGTCCTCACTTAGTAGCTCAACATTGTTGTGGTCTTTCAGAAGCAGATCAGCATAGTAAACGTAGGAATGGGAAGTTCGTTATGGGGAAGATGAATGGTCTTCATGAAATATCCAGCCCATCGTGCTATGATCTCCCCTGGTCAGAAAGTATACACTTCCCCTGGATCAGAGAGTACACACCTCCCCATTTGACTATCTTGGTTGCCCTCTCCTGATTGATCTACCTGCACACCTCAATCCTCTTCCATCCCGACTCTTTTGACTATCCGGAGCGATGTCCTTTCCCTTGTCTTACTTGACCCCTTTACCCAAATCTTTTTATCTTGACACCTGAAGTCCGATTTCAATCCGTTTGGTCAGAGATTTCCCTGTTGATCTTCTTTCCGCTAGTCTCTTCCTGATCCTCGTACCCTTGGCCATTTTTTCCTGATCCTCGTACCCTTGACCATTTTTTCTTGATCATGATTTATGGATTAGCTCGATCTTTGAACGTCTGTGATCTTTCAATGTCCATCGTAATCTGACCCTCAATATTCTTCTTGACTGAACCTCTTCCTGGTCTTATCTTCTCACTTGATCTGCCTAGTCTTATCTTCTCACTTGATCTGCCTGGTCTTATCTTCTCACTTGATCTTCCTGGTCTTATCTTCATGATTTGCTTGACCTCAAAGTCTCTTAACCTTCCTCCAGGAGTTCTTCACTACCCCTTCTTGATGATACAGGAGGCCCTGATCTTTAAAACACCATTCCTAGCCGAGTACCTCGATCTTCAAGACCCTTAGTACCTTCCTAAACATACATTTCCCCGGGCCTGGCTGCATCTTTAGCCGTCATATCGGCCTCGTTCAATTCCCGTATGATGTCCTCCTCCTCTTCGGTGAAACCCCCGATATCAGGCGGAATTTCGGCCATCTGTACCGAGGGAGCATGGTCCAAAAACCGCAACTGCTCCAAAACACGCACCTTCACGCTGTCCAAGTACCGTTTCAGGTTCTTATTGTCCAAACGACCATCTAGAGGCGGATGGAGCGAGTAGTCGGGCCCAAACCAGTCTCGCGTGGGGATGGTATTGGGGATCTTTGCATCCAAAGTCACATCGTTCAAAACTGACGTTTCGTAGCACCAGAGCCGCGATACGTTTCGGGGAGTGTACCCACCTCCACCAAGTACTAGCATGGGGATGCCGAATGTCTTGGTGAAGCGTACACACTCGCCTAGGGCCCGGATGTTAAGGTTGAAACAGCCCAACCGGTCGAACCCAAGCGAGTCCGCTCCGTTCTGCTGAACTATGCACGTGGGCTGGAACTTGGCTATAAGAGGCTCGATCACCAGCTTATACAAATGCACATACAGCTCATCGTCGATTCCATCCTTGAGAGGGACGTTTACTGCATAGTTCTTCCCCCGTCCGATTCCCACCTCGTCGATACTCCCTGTTCCAGGGAAAAACTCACCATTGTACTTATGAAACGACACCGTCATGACCCGATCCGTCATATTGAAAGCCTCCTGCACTCCATCGCCATGGTGTAAGTCTATATCAATGTACATGACACGAGCATGCACTCGGAGTAAGTTCAATATGGCCAACACAATATCGTTAGCATAACAGAAACCACTGGGCTCGAACTTCTTGGCATGGTGGAGTCCGCCCAGCCAATTGATGGCAATATCACTCATCCCCGAGATCAACTTCCGGGAAGCATCTAGCGTGGCCCCAGCATAGAGTGCTGAATATGCATACATTCCATCGAAAATCGGACAATCGTCTCCGATATTGAAGCGGGCTAGTTTCTCTGCATCCATGCGAGCAGCAGCCTCGGGAGTAATGGATCGGAGAAAATCAACATAGTCTGCCGAATGGAACGCAGTCAATTCGTGCTTGGTGGCAGCCCGAGTCTCGTACAAGTCCATCTTCTCGTGGAGCTTATACGCAAGCACAAGGTGGTCGGTAAGCATGAGCCGGAACGGTTTCATGGGGTGGTGGGGGCCGTAGTGGAACGCCAGTACATCCTTGTTGTAGTGGTACAGCACGTTGGGAAGGGGCAGCTTCGCACTTGCGAAATAGAGGGGTGTATGAGTCGCGGTTTTTTCGTCCGTAGTAAACGTCGCCATTTTGAGTACTAAAAACGCCAGATAGCTCGGTATGCTGTAAATTTAGTCGGTACAGTGTGGGGTGTATGTGGTGGAACGTGTGGACTGTACGGAACGTGAGGACTGTATGGTGGATATAATACGGTATATAGTATGTGTGTTCCTGTATATAGCCTGTGATTGTGGTGCTATACAATTATGCTGGGCGATTAGAATGAAGTGGGGTGTAGATGGCTGGACGGCTGTAAACTGGTGAAGGTGTAGGTGTAGGTGTAGGTGCGAGATGCGGATCTGTATGGTGTACGGGTCTGCTCTTACCTGTGGTGTACGGGTGTCCGGTTGTTAAGTTCGCACGCTTGTCGCCACTATCAATCTTCAATACTTACAACACAGAATGTCAGGTATGTAACAAGTTTAATTCTATAAGATTGGTTTCTTCCGTATATGCTGTTGTATACAGGCTCCAATTGACACGTGTCCGGCATACAGCCTTGTTTTATCCTAAGGTGCAGTCTTTTCGGCATGTCGGTTGTCCAAATCATTTGAGATTCCGGGTTCAGAATTGTCTTCAAATTTGAGGCTGTTTTATATAAGCAGATGTTCTTATTCTAGCCAGCTTGACATCAGATTTAGTACCATTTCAGAATTTCTGGTTTTTCCCAACAAATTGCATTTTTCGAGTATTGCCCTCGGGTACGATTTGACAATTTAAGAAGTTCTGGCTCAAATTCCAGGCCTCTTTATCTGATAATATCATTCAGATTTCACTTATTTTGATATCATTGTGGACAGGGGTCAGTCAGTATCCTGGTTTGGCATTTAAATAACGGTTTCATAGTCTGGTGTCATGCTGGACTGAAGTGTCATTTCGAATACCATGATGTTATGTTCGTTGGGAATTTCATTATTGTATTCTGCTCATGCTTCATATTTTACGATGGCGTTTCGGTTAGTCATATATTCAGGTGTCAGTTACAGGTTCAATCCGAGATTTCATTTCAGATATCCAAATATTGTTTGCTAGTGTCAATTGAGTCATTCCCGGTCATTCACTGCCATTTTTGATCTCCACATTTCATGTTCAATATGGTAACGCTGTCCCAATTCCAGTGTCTTAGCATTAATTTGGAACTCAATCAGATCTCTGATGTCTATTATATGATTTCCTGATTCGGGCATGTTCTTGTGAACTATAATGCTCTGATGTCCGTTAAGATATCCGCTCTATTATAAATGCTAAAAATAATATTTCCCCTTACAAAGCCAGATTCCGTTGATGTGCAGATGTTCTGGTGTGACAATGATATTGACACTACTTTCTGTTGGCTGGTTTTAAAAACATTTGTTCCTGAAAGATTTGCTCCTGATGATACCAATCAAACCCTCTTCATTTATACTAACGTTAGGCTCTGCAGGATTTGACCGGCACATCACAATTTTCTCGCCGGAAGGCAGATTGTTCCAGGTAGAATACGCCTTCAAGGCTATCAACTCAGCCAATATCACGTCGCTCGGTGTGACGGGAAAAGACTCAGCCGTCTTGATCTCGCAAAAGAAAATCCCAGATAAGCTTTTGGACGCCAACACAGTTTCTTACCTCTTCAAGATCACGCCCTCCATCGGGATGTTGGCAACCGGATCAATTGCCGATGCAAGATCGCTCAGCTTGCGGGCCCGGCAAGAGGCCGTGGAGTTCCGCTACAAATACGGGTATGAGATGCCCGTTCAGAGCATTGCCAAGCGTATGGCCAACATCTCGCAGATATACACGCAGCGGGCATACATGAGGCCTCTAGGTGTGGCACTAACATTTTGCCAGGTGGATTTCGAGGACGAAAACAGAGGTCCCCAGATTTTTAAGTGTGATCCTGCAGGTTACTATACCGGAGCCAAGGCCGTGGCCACCGGCCCCAAGCAGCAGGAAGCCACTACGTACTTGGAGAAGAAGTTCAAGAAAATGGAAGCGGTTGACGGCGACTGGAAGCAAACCGTGGAGTTTGCCATCACGTCATTGAGTTCAGTGTTGGGCAGTGATTTCCGGAAAAACGACATTGAGATTGGTGTGGCCACCCAAGGCCGCTTCCATATCTTGACCCCCGACGAGATCGACGAGCGGCTCGTCGCAATAGCCGAGATGGATTAAGTTGTCTATTGTTACGGGTAGTCTGCTGTTACTGGTAGTCTGCTGTTACTGGTAGTCTGCTGTTACTGGTAGTCTGCTGCTAGTCTACTGTCGGTTTCAAAAGACAATAGGTGTTCAGTGCTATCTCTTAGAATATCGGTCAGTGCTATCTTTAGAACATCTGGTCACTCTCTTGGGTCTAATGTTAGTTCACTGTTAGTCAACAATCCACTGTTACTACTGTTACTAGTGCTATCTAGGTAATAGCTGGTCAGTACTACTGGATGGCTGTGGGCAGCGACAGTAGCTGCTAGATCCCATTTCTAGCTGTTACTCCACTATAAGTCAGTAATGTTACACTGCTAGTCTACTGTTAGTCTATTGTCACTAGTGTCAGTCTATAATTACTGTTGTCACTAGTGTTAGTCTATTGTTACTATCTTCACTGGTGTTAGTCTATTGTTAGTATTGCCACTAGTGTTAGTCTATTGTAACTATTGTCACTAGTATTAGTCTATTGTAACTATTGTCACTAGTATTAGTCTATTGTAACTATTGTCACTAGTATTAGTCTATTGTAACTATTGTCACTAGTATTAGTCTATTGTAACTATTGTCACTAGTATTAGTCTATTGTAACTATTGTCACTAGTATTAGTCTATTGTAACTATTGTCACTAGTATTAGTCTATTGTAACTATTGTCACTAGTATTAGTCTATTGTAACTATTGTCACTAGTATTAGTCTATTGTAACTATTGTCACTAGTATTAGTCTATTGTAACTATTGTCACTAGTATTAGTCTATTGTAACTATTGTCACTAGTATTAGTCTATTGTAACTATTGTCACTAGTATTAGTCTATTGTAACTATTGTCACTAGTATTAGTCTATTGTAACTATTGTCACTAGTATTAGTCTATTGTAACTATTGTCACTAGTATTAGTCTATTGTAACTATTGTCACTAGTATTAGTCTATTGTAACTATTGTCACTAGTATTAGTCTATTGTAACTATTGTCACTAGTATTAGTCTATTGTAACTATTGTCACTAGTATTAGTCTATTGTAACTATTGTCACTAGTATTAGTCTATTGTAACTATTGTCACTAGTATTAGTCTATTGTAACTATTGTCACTAGTATTAGTCTATTGTAACTATTGTCACTAGTATTAGTCTATTGTAACTATTGTCACTAGTATTAGTCTATTGTAACTATTGTCACTAGTATTAGTCTATTGTAACTAGTGTCATTAGTGTCACTCTATTGTAACTATTGTCACTAGTGTCACTCTATTGTCAGTACTGCGGAGCCTTGTATAGTAATCAGAACGTCCGTTATGGAAGGTATTGATTGCGGTACTGATTAGTTACGCACGGAAAACAGCTCTAGTTATTGGAGAGGCTACCACACGTAGGGAATGAACATATAAGGACATTCGACCAAGTAGCGGTCCCAATCATTGCCATACTTTCTAGCACACTTTCTCTGGTCACGGTAGGCACGGTGCACCAAGACAATGAAGAAAAAGACGGGGAAAAACCAGGGGAAAGGAGACGAGAAGCCACACATGAGACCCCAGGTCAACGACTGCACATAGTCGGCCGTGTAATGTGCTTTACGGGCATATTTGTACCAGCCATCGGTCAACAAGAGCGAGCCGTTCTCACACTCGATGTACGATGGGTTGACAAGGTCTCCGTAAGGGAAGTAAGGGAAAGTCTTCCGGAGAAGTGTGTTGCCCGACATGATTCTGCGGAAGGAGTTTTTCTGGCGGTTTCCCGTGTCGAAAACGTAGTAGGCCAACGTCAAGACCACAAACAACAAAGTGTTGTAGTACCAAGGCCATGCGTACTCTGCAGGATCGTGGTAGGCCAAGAACAAGGTGCACTGGCAGTAAGTAAATGGCACGCCCGCAATGTTCCAGAAACACAACATGAAGCCAAACTTCTCATAGGCCATATCCCACGTGGGCACGATCAACTCCTCTCCCTTACAGCAAGCATTAGCGTATAACCAGTGGGCATACACGATAAAGCACACTTGAGGAGACACATAGCCATAGGTATCGTACTGTTTGAGGGCGGTGGACACGGACAAAAAGTAGAGGGTGAACCAAGGGATTCTGACCTCGAAAAACATCTTCAAGTCCAAGTAAGGACCAACACGAGGGTTCAAAGGAGCCCCCATGAAGCAATCATAGATATGGTTGCCGGTCATCCGGTGGTAATCCTTCGACACGTTAAGCGTATAGACGTATAAGCCAATGGAGAAAATGAAGCCGTACACAATGGCCGTGGTCATGATCTCGCCAAAATGGTCGATGATGTAGTACATCTTATAGCCAGCCACGTGCAAGCCCAAAAGAATGGCGTTGGTCACGTAGAACGCCCAAACCGCATTGCAAAAGTACGGCAATTGCTTGCCGTTCAAATGAGTCAAAGGCTGACCCTTGGTCCAGACTCCAGGGAGAGTCAAGTAAAACAAGGCCTGGACCACGAAGAACACGGTAAATATGGCCACCAGCGTAAACGACGGCACGCCATAATCACAGAAAAGTCCCCACAACACGCCCAAGAAGTCGCCCCATGTCTCGCCATCCGACGGCCATGCAGGCGTGCCATAGTAGAACTGGGCACTGATCCACATGTACACCATGAGCAACGGGAAACCAAGCATCATGCCCAAGGCGCCAAGCGGACCACCAAACTCCCACTCCACCTGGTCACGTGGGATGTATTTTGGGTCATTGGTGGTATGTACAGGCTCCACCCAAGAAGCATGTACAGAGCCATGCGGAGCCTCGTACAAAGACTCGTGTAAAGGAGTAGATTCCGAAACCATTGGTGGTGGGAAGAAACGCGGCCGGTGTTTATATATGTCTGTATTTGCTGAGGTATATGCCGGACGGTGCGACCGCAAACGAGCGCTAGCCGACAGTGGAGATGCATGTTTGGAAATTGATTTCATGGTGATTTTAATTGGGAATTGTTGTCTTTTATGGGAAGGTCTTTGGCTGGGCCACGAAGAGGGGCCAAAAGGAAGCCATGGTCATCACATTCTGAGAAGCACAGTATGAGAAGCACAGTCTGAGAAGCACAGTCTGAGAAGCACAGTATGAGAAGCACAGTCTGAGAAGCACAATCTGAGAAGCACAGTCTGAGAAGCACAATCTGAGAAGCACAGTCTGAGAAGCACAATCTGACAAGCACAGTATGAGAAGCACAGTATGAGAAGCACAGTATGAGAAGCACAGTATGAGAAGCACAGTATGAGAAGCACAGTATGAGAAGCACAGTATGAGAAGCACAGTATGAGAAGCACAGTATGAGAAGCACAGTATGAGAAGCACAGTATGAGAAGCACAGTATGAGAAGCACAGTATGAGAAGCACAGTATGAGAAGCACAGTATGAGAAGCACAGTATGAGAAGCACAGTATGAGAAGCACAGTATGAGAAGCACAGTATGAGAAGCACAGTATGAGAAGCACAGTATGAGAAGCACAGTATGAGAAGCACAGTATGAGAAGCACAGTATGAGAAGCACAGTATGAGAAGCACAGTATGAGAAGCACAGTATGAGAAGCACAGTATGAGAAGCACAGTATGAGAAGCACAGTATGAGAAGCACAGTATGAGAAGCACAGTATGAGAAGCACAGTATGAGAAGCACAGTATGAGAAGCACAGTATGAGAAGCACAGTATGAGAAGCACAGTATGAGAAGCACAGTATGAGAAGCACAGTATGAGAAGCACAGTATGAGAAGCACAGTATGAGAAGCACAGTATGAGAAGCACAGTATGAGAAGCACAGTATGAGAAGCACAGTATGAGAAGCACAGTATGAGAAGCACAGTATGAGAAGCACAGTATGAGAAGCACAGTATGAGAAGCACAGTATGAGAAGCACAGTATGAGAAGCACAGTATGAGAAGCACAGTATGAGAAGCACAGTATGAGAAGCACAGTCTGACAAGCACAGTACAAGATCAGCACTTCAGAAAATGAAGCATGACTATTGTACGATCGGACACTAGGCTTGATGGATCTCTATAGACAAGACCCCGCCTATCGTGGATCACAGTCATTCTTTAATAGCACAGAGTCATTTTAGTCACTTAACCATAGTTTATAGACACTTTTATATTCATGGTGAATATCCACTGAATATGTGCTAGGGAACTCAATAGTTGTATCCTAGTCTTCACTGCAGTAACTGTAGTAACTGTAGTAACTCTGGTGACTGGTGACTGGTGACTGGTGATTGGTGACTGGTGACTGGTGATTGGTGACTGGTGACTTTCCGATTCTTGTTGTCACGTCCTCTGTTTGTCCTCTGAATCGAGCAACTTAAGTAGTTGGCAGTGGAGCTAACATGTCCCCCCGGTTGAATTTAGATGCAGAAAAATCTTCAGTCCATGCTTTCGAGCTTACTACACTACCCTGGTACCTCGGGTCACATTCCCCCGTATAATACTGGCAGCACAATGAATGCTTTAGACATGGTAGACTCCAAAGATTCCAATGGGTCGTGCATATCTGGAGCTGTAGTGCTCAAGCGTTTCTAAAGTGTAGCCCCCAATGCAACTAGTCCTGTGGTCTGTACAGCATTAATAGAATGCTACAACCCTGGTTTGGAGGTTCTTGGTGTGGGTGCGAAAACCGGAGGACTTAAGAACACTGGACTGCAAAATGCGTGCGAAATGAGAATACGCAATACCCAAAAAAAGACTGGTTTTCCGAAGATTTTCTATAGACCGTTACTTATTTTTCGTTGAACGGTTATTATGAAAAATGTAGGCGTATCACTGTATGGAATTGTAGAGTGTGGTGGGGGAAGGTGGTAATTAATGGGTCATTGGAAGTACTGTAGAGATACAGCACAGGTATTTTGATATGACTGCAAACATTCTTTTACAGGTCTGCTGTTTCTGGAAATTTCTGGAAGTTTTTGTTTCTGGCTCTTTTTGGCAGTTTTTGTTTCTGGCTCTTTCTGACAGTTTTTGTTTCTGGCTCTTCCTGGCTGTGACTATTCCCCCGATGACTACTCTCAGCAGTGGTCTGAAAGTAAAATCTAGCTCCACAGTTTTTGAACTCTGCTGAATTTCAGAATATGTGGGAGCGGAACCTTCATCAAATCAAGGTACTTTTAGTGACGAGTACCTTCCTGTTCTGGAATCTCAGTCTTATCTAATAGTCTTGAGAAACCATAATGTAGACTTGGAAGTGAAAAAGAGAGTAGTGAAAAAGAGAGTAGTGAAAAAGAGAGAAGTGGAAAAGTAGAAGAATGAGGGAAATCATTGGCTTTTATATTGTTGCGTTTGTGGCGTTGCTATCCCTTTTGTGCGTGAGGGGAAAAGCTCAGTTTCAGGTTTTGCAGCCATGTGCGAAAGTAAACAATGAGCATATAAAAAGACGGTTCCCCCACGGAATACGTGGATACCCTAAACTTTCAAAGGGTACACCTTCCTTTTCTGGAATGCACAGTCAGTTTCTCGACTAATCTACAAATTCTGATACTGCACCTAATACTGTGATAAACAGTACCTGACGTCACAATTCGAATCTTGTCATATATTCCCATACATTTCCAAGCTCCCATTCCCAGCTCCCATACCTTACTTAATGCAATTCATACCATACTGCCAAGTTGTACTTAGCGGCATCCATACTGCCAAGTCGTACTTAGCGGAATTCACATCATACTCCCATATCTTACTTGGGGTAATTCATACCATACTCCCATATCTTACTTAATGCAATTCATACCATACCCCCATATCTTAATTAGCGGAATTCATACCATGGAGCACATAATGTGTAAGACCATATACCACTATGATGTATGAAATATGGATCTTAGGGTGTCAATGCATTGAATTATAGAATTCTCCAAAAAGAGTATAAACATACGTGATTCAAAAGTGTGGAAATAAAATGTATGGGTAACTGTCTAGATGGTGTCGATAATGGAGATATATGAAGTATAGGTGGGAAGAAAAAATTGTTGAAGTACAAAAATTTACAATTATAAATAAGGAAGAAATAGCAGTCTAGAAGTACTAGAAATCCAGAGTACTAGACATCCAGAGTACTAGAAATCCAGAGTACTAGAAATCCAGAGTACTAGAAATCCAGAGTACTAGAACAACCCGTGTACTAGAACAACCCGTGTACTAGAAATCCAGGGCACCAGAACACCAAAAGATTAAACAGGGTCGTGATCTGAAACTTTCCGGACCTGAGATCAGCTCCTAGAAGCTACACCTCTGCGATGTAGGTGCTGAGAGTGAGCAATGACTGATCATTCTAGAAATGGAAGGCGCACACTCCTTAGAAAGAAGAGTGTGCTGTGCCTTACCTTGGTGATTCTGAATGAAGATTTAGCTCCAGCCTGAATTTGAAGAAGGCTTAGCTTCAGTGTTGAACTGAACGTTTAGCAGAGTTCTTGAACTATATGACTTGGAAGTCTTGCCTCAATCCTAGTGTTAATCAATCAGGATATTATCTGGGGGACATAAGAATGTCTTCTATTCCGACCCACCAGAATTTTCAAACTGCCTGGCCACCAGAACTGCCAAACTGCCTGGCCACCAAAATTGCCAAACTGCCTGGCCACCAAAATTGCCAAACTGCCTGGCCACCAAAATTGCCAAACTGCTAGACCACGAGAACTTCCAAACATCCAGGCCACCAGAACTTCCAAACATCCAGGCCACCAGAACTGCCAAACATCCAGACCACCAGAACTGCCAAACTGCTAGACCACAGAAACAGCTCTCGTGTAACGCCTCAAAAATTCACATATCGTCATGAGACTATTTTATGTTAACAAGTACATTACTCTGGACTCTACTCCATGGCTATTGAAAGGACCACCTGATGTACCCGAGACAAGGGGTCCTGAGAAGTTAAATGATCTACAGTCTGCATTACTGCACATAGTACTGAATCTAATGCTGGATGCAGTACTGAGTCTGGTATGTTGGAATCGAGTCAGAATACACTGGAGTCTATGTTGGTTTCATTCATATAAACGCATAGTCTTCCACAAGTGGTGGAATTTCAAAAGAATTGAGGCCAGGCATAAAGCAATAAAGGTATTCAGAAAAGGAGTACTGTGGATTCACTTTAGCTGTCTACTTCCTGCATACACCGCTCTACGACGGTCTCTTTGTCGAGTGTGATCTCTCTTGTTGAATCTGTTTTATGCAAATGGAATCAGCAGCGCCTCATAGAGATCGTAAACATCCTCGTCCACCCCCCGTTTCCGCTCCCGCCGCTTCTTTTCCCGCCGTTTCCTGCACTTGGTGAGCATATCCAACGACGTCAACGAACTGCCGTTTCCCAACTTGACGAGACCAAGATAAAACAACTCCACCCGCTCGAAATCCCGCTCGTCCTGAACAATTCCCAGAAGCGCCCGGAAAATCGACTGGATCATAATGCATCGCTCGTCAAACGTCTTCTTGCTCAAGTAATAGTGCTGGCTCTCCACAATCACGTCCTGCTGACACTCCACGGGTTTTTCCCGGATGAAAAAGCTGCCTTTGAACACCTTGTGCACAATACTCTGCACGTCGGGGTGCAGGCGGGGAAGAGCCATGAATTGCCGCCCCGTCAAGATCTTGATGTAGAGATCGTCGCAGTGGAACTGGTTGGACATGTCAAACCACGACCTGTATATGCCCAGCTCCTGGATATAGCAGCTGGCTTTCAACACAATCTTGTCGTTGCCCTGGTAGTCAGGATGGCCTCGGGTTCCGGCAGGGATCTCAAACGTATCCAATTTGACTTGGGGAACCATGAGGTCCTGCAGACAAGCGTCCACCACCCCCAACAAGTGGGTAGTCCACCGGAGCCCCACTTTGGCCAAGCCCCTTGTTTTCGTTTCCTCCACCACCGATGCGTATTTCATGTGGGCCTCTGCAATAGCAGAGCTATATCCCCAGTACAAGTTGAATTTGTGGTGGGTAAGCAATTGCGCCCGCTCCAACGCATGGCAATACGCCGAATTGACCATTTCGTCGAGTTTGCCTGTGTCCTGGAAGATCTGCCGTAGCTTGGAGGTTTCGTCGTCTTTGGTGGCCTGTGGAGACAGCTTATAGATATCCTCCGGTAATGCCACGGTCACGTGCTCCGCCACGGCCCGCCGCTGGTGCTCCGCCTCCGACATAAGAAACGTATCTTCAAGCAGTTTCTCCGAGGACACCGAGCCACGTGACAGGCTGGGTCCGTCGTTCTTCAGGAGACTACCCCCTGTGCCGGAATGGATGGCGGCCGACGATTCAATGGCAAAAAACCAGCATTTGGCCAACGCCAAGCCGCTGGACATGTTGGTGGACTCGTCCTTGCGCTTGATTTTGGAGTAGTTCAAAAGCAAGTCTCGGGCCCCCTTCAAGTGAGCTATCCATTGGTTGGCCATGTCGTCACTATTGCTGCAAGCGGTGAAGTTGGACGAAAGCACCAACACCGTGAGGAGGAGTTTCTCCACGTTATTGGTGAAGATCCAGGTATTCTGAAACCCCAAGTTCTCCTTGAAGGCAGCACTTAGAGCCACGAAGCACTGCTTGATGTAACGTTGACGCAGGGTCTCGTGCGCACGGTCTCCGCTCTGGTTGAACTGGAACGTGGCGGTGATGGCCAAGAGCGAGTTGAGGAGGTACTCACAGTTGATGGAGTAGTTGAGGAGGATTTTGATCACCTCGTTGGTCTCGATGGATGACGCAAACGGGAAGAGGTGGTACGAGAGGTTTGTGTTGGTGAGGGTCTGGAGGTAGTTGATGTGGGACGCGTCCAAGTTGGCTTTGGCGCTGATTTCAGCAATGAGGCCTGAGTTGGCGGGCAGGCCCAGGTACCGCACGTAGTCGTGCGGCTCATAGCGGTCCAGCGAGACGGAGACGGCGTCGGCTTCGTAGCGTTTGGAGTCGTATGCTTTTGGGTCATTTTGATACCGCTTTGGGTCGGGTTCGTTCCGCTTTGGGTCTTGCGCTTTGGGGTGGTCCCGCTTTGGGTCGCTTTCATACCGCTTTGGGTCAGTTTCATACCGTTTTGGGAACGACAGCGTTGCAAGCAGCGGACTATCGTCGTCCATCTTCACCTCCTCCCAAATGCTCTTTTCAAGGCGGAGCGAGTCCGAGCCATCCAAAAACCCGTGGATATCGTTCACCAACAGATTGGCCTCGTTGTAGAGGTTGCGCAAGTCCAAATCGTGGCCCAAAACAAGACTGGTGTCCAAATCGAGCGGGGTGAACGGGAGCTCCATGTACGGGGGGTTCTGGAGGCCTCGTAGACTGGCCCCTGAGAGATTGGGGTTGGGGAGACTCGGATTTAGCGTGGCGGCCGGCATGTTGGGGTTGGGGAGCAGATTGAGATGCGGTAGGTTGGGGAGACTCTGGTTTAGGAGCGTGGAACTCATGCTCTGCGTCGAGTTGGGCATGGAGTTCATACTCTGCATGGAGTTGATGCTCTGCATGGAGTTTATGCTTTGCATGGAGTTGGAGCTCTGCATGGAAGTGGACCTTTCGGGGATGCCCAACGGATGGATGTTTTCCAGGCCTATGACGGCCATCTGGCCCATGGCATTAATCTGCAGCAGCAGCAGGCCCTGGCCTTGAACCTGGCCAATCCCAGACTGTGGCTGACCTTGAACCTGGCCAATCCCAGACTGCACCTGGCCTTGCACCTGGCCTTGCACCTGGCTTTGCACCTGGCCTTGCACCTGGCTTTGTAGTAGAGGTTGTACCAGGCCCATCAGACCAGGACCCAGCCCCGGAAGAATAGAAGGCACCAGGCCCGGAACAACCGCATGGCCCGAGGACGGGCTGCACGACTCACCATCCTTATCTTCGTGCTTGGGCTTATAAAAACGAACCATAAGGCTCGGGTCGCTGACGCCCATCGGATGGCTGGGCGTGGGCTCGCTAGCCATGGCACCTGCCGGATAAGAACACTTCTTATGCAAACGCGTGCAATTGAAACACTCGGGCAAGGCCTCGTCACACTTGATCTTGCGCCTCTTGCACTCCAAGCACCCGCGGCGAGAGTACTTGCGCTTTTTGATGCGGCCCTCGATTTCCTGGCCCTGGGACGTCATGCTGGGGCTGGCGGAGATGAAGTGAAGGTGTACTTCTGCGGGCGCAGATTGCTCCTGCATGTGCCATGCCAAGCCGCCTGCTGTCGCATTGAAAGATGCCAACTATACGCGGCTTTCGCTGCTCTGACCACGTTCCCATTGACCTTTCCATGCCAATTTGGGCTGGCTGCCTACTGATGAGTTGGACCTCTCTTTTGTGCACCTGCCATTGGCTTTGCTCTGCTACTTTTGCTACTTCTTCGTGCTACGCTTCTGCTGCTGCTGCTGCCTGTGGTTCTTTTGTTGATGTGATGACGCACGCCTAGCTTTTGAATGCTTTCACTGGGTACAATTGTGTTTGGCATGGCTAATATAAGATGAGATGGCCCAAATTAAGATTTGTATCCAACGACCAATTTAAGGCGCTTTCTTGCTGCAGCTCTAGAGAACTGTGGCGTCCTGTATTGGGCTGTCTCGGTCTAGCTCTATGGTCTAATAATAGAAGAGTCTATTTTTGATTGTGCTGACGACTGACTGTCACAGACTTCGACTTAGACTGACTGTCACAGACTTCGACTTAGACTGACGACTCACTGTCAAGACTTTGCACACTGTCACACTGCACATTCAGTGTTTTCAAACTGGTCGAACCTGGACGGGAAATTTTGGGGCCAGCACAGCAAATGCTTCGAACCACACGGCAAAATTAGCCATCCCAATAATTCAAAAGTTTCGTACCAGTTTAGTTCCGTCATTTCCAGCCCCGTTTGGTGCTCCAAAACTCCAAATGTCAATGTGCCAATGTCAATGTGCCCAGCTGTAGTACATACAGTGCTCCTTCCAATACCCGGGAAATCCGGCTTCAAGCATCTGTTTTAAATACTCGTATATGTGGCAATTTATGGCGTGGTTTTGGTAGTGGTGCAAAAATCCCACACCGGAACTCAACTGCGGTCACGTGACCATAAATATCTCGCCACCTCCACAAGCCTACGGCCAGCCTTTTCTGCTACAAAACCACCAAAATGGTGTCCGGAATTCCAGCATTCCACCAAACCCACTCTTCTTTCCGTACCACGAAAAATAGCCCGCTTGCGTTGGGCCTTTTTCTGCTGACGTAGCCGGGTGTACGGGTGTATCGTCGCTTTCGCATCCCCCGGTTTACCCCACTTCCGGCCATGCTACCTTGACCAAGCCATATCGAGATCGCTAAAATTCATCGTTACAGTAAGGACTACATACAGAGTGTCCTAGGCTTAAATTTAGGCTTCGAGTATTAGCATCAAGAAATCAGACGTGCATACTCCGCTCTGTTTGCTATGTTTTTTGTTGGTTCCTCAAGAAGAAAAGCCGGTCTGCTTAAATAGTTGAAAACAAAGTCGCCTACCCGAAGGGCATTGCCAGGTACCTTGCCTTTTCAATAAGTAATATGGCGTGTTAAATGTACACGACATACTAACATGATGTATGGTTCTGAGCACTGGCCCACTTATACCATGCGAAACCTTGACCGGAACTGCCTGCCACGGTAGCTCCCAAAGTCCACCACCAACCTTTTCAGCAAAACCAAACTATGCATTGTAAAGTCCGGAATTCCATGATTCCAACCATCCCCTTTTCATATATGTACCATGGAAAAAGGGCCGCTTGCGTTGAGCCTTTTGCTGCTGACGTCGCCTGGTGCACGGGTGTTGTTTGCACCCGTTCAATCTGAATTCCGAGGTCTCCACCTCTATCTGCATCTCGAGGGAAATACCCATCACAGCCACAGTCAAAGGATATACCCGAATCGGGTGTCTGCAAATCAATCAGTAGCAGTAGACTCAGTTACAAGCCGGTCGTGTGAGGCTCATATTCCCTGAATCTGAGCTGTTCAAGTTCTGATAGCGGCCTCGCCTAGTCAACGGGTGTTGCTAGGTGCAAAGGATTTGAAGGTTCAGCTTGCATAATGGAAAGCAAAGCAGAGGTCCCTATGTATATAAGATGGGACCCGTTCATATTCTGTTAGGACTTCTAGTCTTGGTAACTCATTAGAATAAGGTCCAGGAGGAACTACCAAGAAGTCCACTTCCAAACTGCCAGAACCCAGACATAGATCCAGACTCAGATCCAGACTCAGATCCAGACTCAGATCCAGACTCAGATCCAGACTCAGATCCAGACTCAGATCCAGACTCAGACTCAGATCCAGAACAGCTCATTTATTCACCCAGCTTAATGAGACTGAACTTGATGCATTGGATATTGAGAGAACCACCCGATGTACCTACTCTCAAGGTACAAAAGAAATCAGTCACCTCTCACCTTAACATAGTACTCTCAACTGATCCTCCAAATAGCGTTGAATCTTGACTCCTTTTCTTTTCTTCTTGAAATCTCTCGCTGAAGAAATGTCGTATAAATTTGTCATCAAAACCATTCCAAGATGATACACCAAAAAAGCTTGAAGTCACTAAAATCCCATGCTTTTCTCTCACTCTAAGAACCTTTGCACAAGCAATTTCTTCTTTCATTCCAATCTGAATCTCCATACCTGAATCTCGTCCCTTCTCATCCTGATCAAAGAATATCCTTCTTAAAGAATATTCTGGATCTTGGTCAAAATACGCCTTCCATGGGGTGTATTCTTGATACTGCCCAAGTATGGCTGCAATGCCGACGCTAACTTGGCCAAATCGTCCTTATTGGCCACATCCAAGCTGGTTTGCAAGACGTAGTTGCCAAAGGGATCGTTCAAGAGCACGGAAAATTGCTTGTTGTTCTTCAACAACTCGCCAATTACCGAATTGGTCAACTTGGGGATTCTCAACGACTTTTCAATCACATTGGACCCAAACTTATGGAGAGACAATTGGATTATATTGGCAAGGATATGGTCCAAGATGAGCCCGATGGCAGCCTCGTTTCCTCGGGTTAAAACGTACTGCACCACGTAATTGCCAAATGGGTCCAGTGATAACACCGTAGCAATCTCTGCTACCTTCATGGAAAGCTGTTTTCGTTGGTTTGCGTCTCCATGGTCCAAACACCGCTGTAAAACACAACACCCGTGCCTATGCATGGCGATTTCAGCACAATGGGCCGAAGCAGCATCGAAAATGAACTGGTTGTCCACGGGTTTCAACTTCTGCAAGCATTTTTGTACCACGTGATTGCCGTTCAAGTCCCGGGACAATGCCACGATGTGAGGGGCCAAGCTTTGGATCACCAAGTCAGCTTCTTCTCGGACTGAGATGCAATCCACGACTTTCTGGAGGGCCCGAGTGCCGTGGGGGTCCAATGCAATGTGGAATAAGTCTGGAGCAGCGTTTTTGACCAAAATAAGTCGTTGGTCATCACTGACGTTCTCAAATAACTTCTGGATTAGGTAATTTCCGAACGGGTCCGCCATGAGCTCCACGATTTTGAGGTATATCTCATTGAAAATCATCGTGGCCACTACTCCATTCAGTTCAGCGTCATCTCCGTCCACAGTACTCTGTTCCTTATCTCTGTCCAAATCCAATTGCCGTTGTAAGAACCTGCATCCATGCTGGTCCTTGCACAAAGAGTATATCTGGCCCGAAAAGTCCTCGAGCTTGGCGTTGGCATATTTGGCCGCATCGTCGCCTTTTCTCTTGTGCGTATTGTGCATTTTGCGGTGGATATTGACCCCACTGTTCATATGGTAGTTGTAGTTGCGACTCCCATGACCTCCTTGAGTTCCGTGAGACCCGTGACCTCCTTGAGGATGGGGACCATGACCTCCTGGGGTTCCTTGACTTCTGTGGTAGTAGTTACGAGCCCCGGCATAGTACCCTGGCTCGTTTTTTAGCACGTCGGGCCGACCCATATTGTAGTCCACGTGATCGCCCATCCGGTAGCTGTCCACAGGGTAATTGGGGGCATTTTGCAAGTTGTGGTTCCACACATTGGACCCTGGATGCAGCAGAGATGGCGACGAAAATACGTTTATGGGAGCCACACGCATAGGTTCCTTTTTCTTGGCCCGGGGCTTATCGGAAGTGGTTTTGAACCGCTCAAGTTCATTTTCTTCATGGTTATAGCGGCCAAATCCATACAGAGAGTCCAAAATGCCCCCGAAGGAGTGCATATGGGCAGTGGAAGCTCCGGAGTCGGGGAAGCCAGAGTTGTGGTCGGGGTTATCATCGGGTAGTTGGAACGGGGCGATTTGCATGGCCATTTCCGAGGCCATGATCGAGTCAGTGGTGTATGAAAGCGGCGGAGCAGAAAACGGCACGAAATTGTGGCCCCATGCGGATAACGGAGTGCTGGATTGGTTCAATTGCGGAGTAGACGACTGGCCCAAAGTGGAAGATTGGCCTAAAGTGGAATTCGACTGGCCCAAAGTGGAAGTCTTCCCCAAATTAGAAGTTGGTCCAATTGTGTGTGGGGTGGACAGGCCCATATGAGAGGAAAAAGCCCCCGAGGACGGATTGGGCGTCATGGAAATATGGGTATTTCCAGAAGCGGAAAGAGACGCCATGTCGTCCAAATTCAACGTGTTCAAGGCCCCAACAATATCCAAAGGCTCCTCAATGGACTCATCCAATGAGGCATTTGTGGAGTCATTAAGCGTATCTTCCTTAGAGAAAAAGCTCAGCGAGTCTTTGGCTCCAAAGAGACTCTGACCACTTAACGACGCAGACCGAGAGGCGTTTTCCGTCATGACAATCGATAATATCAATGAATATCAGTCGGTAATTGTATGGAGACAATAGCGAGAACAATTCAGCGTTTGCAAATGAGTGACTAGATCAGGAGAGATATCAACAATGGACCAGTAATTGAACTGGACTCTGGATGTAGTTGGTATCAATGGAAAGGAGTAGTCAGCGTAGACAGTATTGGCAGACAGTACAGACAGTATTGTTAGACAGTACAGACAGTATTGTTAGACAGTACAGACAGTATTGTTAGACAGTATTGTTCGACAGTATTGTTAGTCAATATTGTTCGACAGTATTGTTAGTCAATATTGTTAGTCAATATTGTTAGACAGTAGTGTTAGTCAATATTGTTTGTCAATATTGTTAGACAGTAGTGTTAGTCAATATTGTTAGTCAATATGGAACGATAGACTATTGAGTGAAAGGCACTATTGACGTCAGTCTGAAGTCAGTGTCTAGTATCAGATGGAACAATTGATAATCGATGAGTCAATATGAAGTCAATGCCACTCTGGCTATCCGTGAGCAATCAGTAACAGGCGACAATGCCAGATATCTATGGGAATAGATATTGGGTATCAATGGAGCAGTCAGTATGGGACCTGGAAGATATGCAGTCCAAAGCCAAACTGTGAGGAAATGACCAAGCGATTCAATCAGATCAGTCAAAATAAGTTCAATATGACCAATGCCAATAAGCAATATAAAGCGGCTAATGACCAATCAACGGATCAAGAATCGACCAATGCCCAAGGATGGAAATGCAGATAAATAGGTATGCGGAGGAACACCAGGATCAACCGTTCAGGCAGTCAACACGCAACAGATCGGAAGCTAGTGTTCAGCGGACAAGCCGGTAGTGTACAGGAGACTAATATACAAGGACAGATGTCCGTCAAGCAACGACTAGACCAGGATCAGCGTTAGCAGGTGGAATCGTGTACTATAGCAAAGTATAATGGGCTATAGAGGGATGGCTGTATACTAGTGGGATGTAATAGCACAGTATGGATGGATGATATAACGTCAGTGGGATGGACAATATAACGTCAGTTGGATGGACAATATAACGTCAGTGGGATGGACAATATAACGTCAGTTGGATGGACAATATAATGTACCTTGAATAGTCAATATGATGTAACTAGAATGACCAATATAATGTAACTGGAATGGCCAATAATGTACCTTGAATGGCCAATATGATGTAACTAGAATGGCCAATATGATGTACCTTGAATGGCCAATATGATGTAACTAGAATGGCCAATATGATGTAACTAGAATGGCCAATATGATGTAACTGGAATGGCCAATAATGTACCTTGAATAGCCAATAATGTACCTTGAATAGCCAATATAATTTAACTGGAATATGGAATGACTATAGTGTGATGTAATAGTATAGTATGGCAGGATAACAGGATGGTAGGAGGTCAGGAAGGTGGATGGAGGGAGAAAAAAGGTGCACGATCCAGGTGCGAGCGTGAGTGCGAGAGTGCGTGGAACCATCCACAACCCGCGTAACGCACTCGGCTTTAACGATACATCTGACCGCCATGTCCTACCAAACTCTTTCTGTACTGCAAGATGATACATTGACGAGACTCCTGCTATGCTACTACTATTGACTACTATTACTACTATTACTATTACTACTATTACTATTACTTTTGACTACTACTACTATTGACTACTATACTATGCTACTACTACTATACTACCTGATTACTATACTAAACTACCAGACTACTATACCAGATTACTATACTACTACCAGACTACTACTATTGACTACTATACTATACTACCTGATTACTATACTAAACTACCAGACTACTATTGACTACTATTGACTACTACTGACTACTATTGACTACTATTGACTACTGACTACTGACTACTAATACTGACTACTAATACTGACTACTAATACTGACTACTGACATTATGCTACTACTATGCTACTACTACTATACTACCAGGCTACTATACCAGATTACTATACTACTATTGACTACCTGATTACTATACTACTACTACTGACTATTGACTACTACTACTATTACTATTGACTACTACTACTACTATTCTATACTACCAGACTACTATACTATACTACTATTCTATACTACTAGACTACTATACCAGATTACTATACTAAACTACCAGACTACTATACCAGATTACTATACTAAACTACCAGACTACTATACTAAACTACCAGACGACTATACCAGATTACTATACTACTATTGACTACCAGATTACTATACTACTACTACTGACTATTGACTACTACAAATATGCTTCTACTACTATACTACCAGATTACTATACTACTGCTACTGATTACTACTGACTACTGACTACTACTACTACTGACTACTACTAACTACTACCAGACTACTGACTACTATACTATACTACCAGACGACTATACCAGATTACTATACTACTACTACTGACTATTGACTACTACTACTGACTATTGACTACTACTACTACTATTGACTACTACTACTACTACTATTGACTACTACTACTATTGACTACTACTACTATTGACTACTACTACTACTACTACTATACTATACTACCAGACTACTAAACTACTACTGACTACTGACTACTGACTACTGACTACTGACTACTGACTACTGACTACTGACTACTGACTACTGACTACTATACTATACTATCAGATTACTATACTACTGACTACTATGCTACTACTATGCTACTACTATGCTACTACTACTATACTACCAGATTACTATACTACTATACCAGATTACTATACTACTATACTAAACTACCAGACTACTACTACTGACTATTGACTACTACTGACTACTACCAGACTTCTATACTACCAGATTGCTATACTACTACCGTGTTTTTGATAACTATTCAAACCAACACAGCAAAATGTTTCGTACTCCTTCGCACGATCTTTCAAACCAAACGTTCACACCAACTTTAATTAAAATTCAACATTCTGAAAGGTTGAATCTGGAGGATTATCTTTTATGTATTAAATTTAGGAGTCTTGCAATATTCATCAAGGGTTGAGACGGACGGAACTGAAGTGAAAGGGCTACGAAACTCTTTAAATTATTGGTTTGTTAATTTGCTAGTGTGGCTTGAATCTTTTTATCGTGAGGGTTTGAATCATTTCGAAAAACACTGCTACTATTGACTACTACTACTATGCTACTATTCTATACTACCAGATTACTATACTAAACTACCAGACTACTATACCAGATTACTATACTACTACTGGCTACTACTGGCTACTACTGACTACTACTGACTACTACTGACTACTACTGACTACTACTGACTACTATTGACTACTATTGACTACTATTGACTACTATTGACTACTATTGACTACTGACTACTGACTACTATACTATACTACCAGATTACTATACTACTACCAGACTGCTACTATTCTATACTACCAGATTACTATACTACTATACCAGACTACTATACCAGATTACTATACTACTATACCAGATTACTATACTACTATTCCAGATTACTATACTACTACTACTGACTACTAATACTCACTACTGACTACTAATACTGACTACTAATACTGACTACTAATACTGACTACTGACTACAGTGTTTTTCGAAACTATTCAAAGCCGCACGATAAAACGATTCAAACAACACTAGCAAATTAAACAAACCAATAATCGAAAATATCGTTCCCCTTCCAGTTCAGTTCCTCTTGGTTTCGAGCCTTGACTATATTGAAAGACTCCTAAATCTATTACATACAAGATAATCATCCAGATTTAACATTCATCACATTGAATTCTAATGAAAGTTGGTGTGAACATTTGGTTTGAAAGACTGCGGAGGAGTACGAAACATTTTGCTGCGCTGGTTTGAATAGTTTTCAAAAACACTGTACTACTACTACTACTACTACTGCTGCTACTGCTGCTGCTGCTGCTGCTACTGACTACTACTCACTACTACCAGACTACTGACTACTGACTACTGACTACTGGCTACTGGCTACTGACTACTACTACTACTACTACTACTACTACTACTACTACTACTACTGACTACTACTACTACTACTACTACTGACTACTACTACTACTACTGACTACTACTACTACTACTGACTACTACTACAGTCTTTGAAACCATTCAAACCAGCGCGATAGAATGTCTCTAGCTGGCCCGACAAATTGTTTCGTACCACACTAGAAAAACGTTTTAAAGCAATAATTGAAAACGTTTCGTACCCCTTTCACTTCAGTTCCGTCCGTCTCAACCTTTGCTTAATATTGAAAGACCTTAAATGACCCCAATGACCCCAAATCACCCCAAATCACCCCAATGACCCCAAATCACCCCAATGACCCCAAATCACCCCAATGACCCCAAATGCACTTATGAGGCAAACCTCCAGATGTAATATATCAGAATATTCGATAATGAAAGTTGGCGTGAAATACTCCATCTGGTTTGAAAGACTGCGAAGGCATACGAAACTTTTGGATGACTGGTATACTCAATTTGCTAGTGTGTTTGA
The DNA here is from genome assembly GCA_002374405.1 of Metschnikowia cubensis. Classification (NCBI taxonomy): domain Eukaryota; kingdom Fungi; phylum Ascomycota; class Pichiomycetes; order Serinales; family Metschnikowiaceae; genus Metschnikowia; species Metschnikowia cubensis. The sequence continues at coordinate 24,651 of NKZA01000051.1, forward strand.
ATCGTTTTGCCACGCTGCTTTGAATACTTTTGGAAAACACTGTACGAAGCATTTGCCATGTTGGTTTGGATAGTTTTAAAAGTCCTGGACTAGATTGCATTCTTCATATTATGCTATTCCAACTACTACTCACTGACTACTCACTGGCTGTTACTACTGACTACTGACTACTCTACCCATATTTCCATTATACTCTACCCATATTTCTATTATACTCTACCCATATTTCTATTATACTCTACCTATTTCCATTATACTCTACCTATTTCCATTATACTCTACCCATATTTCCATTATACTCTACCCATATTTCCATCATACTCTACCCATATTTCCATTATACTCTACCCATATTTCCATTATACTACTGACTAATACTCACTGGCTGCAACTACTGACTACTACTACTGACTACTGACTACTATACTATACTAAGTTGAATTAATATGCGACCGGGGCTCCGAGCTGATCGGAACTTCCAGGAACGATGACCTGACGTTGACGTATTCTGAGGGCTACAAGTAGCAACTCGGCCCATCAGCGTTATGGTAATCTTAGGTAATCTAGGGATAATGTATTGGACTCTAAGTATCTAAAATTAAGTAGTGTTCACTACTACACTACACTACTACACTACACTACTACACTACACTACTACACTACACTACTACACTACACTACTACACTACACTATATTCAGGATTCACATTTATCATTTTCAACACTGTTGTCGAGATAATCGCAACAAGCCCTAGTTTCCGATCTTGAGCATTGCACTAAACGTACCAAATTGAAGGACCTGTTTCGGCATCATAGAAGTAAGCATCTCACTGAAGCAACGCAAGATGTTTTTCTCTGGAAATTGCTCGAATTGTATGCCATCAAGCATGCCATCTACATTCACAATCATTTTCCCAATACGAAGGGGCAGATACCTAGACTCCTTCTCAAAGGGGGCGACATCCCACCCATTAAGCACAAACCCGTCTTCGGCAGTGACGGTCAAATTACCACACGAGAAATCATTACGCGAGCGCAAACTTCAAAATATCCTCATACCTGGAATTTACTTAGGGAGCAGTAACACGAACAGTGCGATTCACAAGGTCTGGACCAACTTTACTAAACCTGGCGAAGCAATCATCGTATTCAATGGTCATGTTACCTGAAGTAATGCCCATTCCATAAAAACTTGTAAATATACTGTGAGAGTAGAATAGAGCATCAATAATCATTTTAGTAGAAGGTCGAACCCCAAAAATACCCCGTATTCACTTTTGGGATCACCAACCGAAAAAGATCAAAGAGTTCCAATGGCCGTTTATCCTCATGGGAAACTGGCAAGCAACACCGGAAGTGTTTTTCCACTTATCGCTTTCGACTTTGAGTGTATACCTCTCTTCTTTTTGAACCCAATGTATTAGTTAGTGTATTAGTAGTTCGTGTATTAGTTAGTGTATTAGTAGTTAGTGTATTAGTAGTTAGTGTATTAGAGGTCAGTAGATTAAAAGTACTATTCTATACGACTATACTATACTACTACTCACTGGCTGATATTCCTGACTACTATACTACCATACTATACTACTGACTACTATGCTATACTACTGCCTACTGACTACTATACTATACTACCAGACGACTATACCAGATTACTATACTACTACTACTGACTATTGACTACTACTACTACTATTGACTACTACTACTATTGACTACTACTACTACTAACAGAGTACTATACCAGATTACTATACTACTACTACTGCTACTGACTACTACTGACTACTATTGACTACTACTACTACTACTATTGACTACTACTACTATTGACTACTACTACTATTGACTACTACTACTATTGACTACTACTACTATTGACTACTACAAATATGCTTCTACTACTATACTACCAGATTACTATACTACTGCTACTGACTACTACTGACTACTGACTACTACTGACTACTGACTACTGACTACTAATAGTGACTACTAATAGTGACTACTATACCACTATACTAGTGTACTCCATACTTCATATTATACTAATAACTACAGTATTTTTTAAAACTATTCAAACCCGCACGATAGAATGATTCAAACCACACTAGCAAAATTCAACAAACCAATAATTCAAAACGTTTCGTACCCGTCACACTTCAGTTCCGTTCGTCTTAACCCTTCATTAATATTGCAAGACTCCTAAATTTAATACATATAACACAATCATCAGATTCAACTTTTTATCACAATGAATTTTATTAAAGTTGGTGTGAAACATTACCCATTTGGTTTGAAAGATTGTGCGGAGGAGTACGAAACATTTTGCTGTGTTGGTTTGAATGGTTTTCAAAAACACTGTACTATACTCCATGCTTCATATTAACTAATAACTAGTATACTCCATGCTTCATATTATACTAATAACTACTATATTCCATGCTTCATATTATACTAATAACTACTATATTCCATGCTTCATATTAACTAATAACTAGTATACTCCATGCTTCATATTATACTAATAACTACTATATTCCATGCTTCATATTACAGTGTTTTTCAAAACAATTCAAACCCCCGATAAAAAGATTCAAACCACACTAGCAATATTAAAGAAGCCAATAATTCAAAGTTACTGTTTTGAATATTTAATTAAGACTTCACATAAACCGCTTATTTCAAATCTTCATAATTGACTATATTGTGATTTCTTGACATAATTGAACTACTTTGTGTTTTCTTGACATAATTGTATGGCATTTATTTTTTAATTTAACAGTACCATTACCTACGTCTAATAAAGCCGTTTAAGCATTTTTCTTAGTAGTTCAAATTTGATTTCATGGAGCCCCAGTCCATCGGATATGGATTTGTCATTATGGATATCTTTCAGGAGCTCAGAGTGAACGACTCAATGGAGTCCACGGATGAAACGGTGGGCACGTCGTCCTGGTCATAGAACCCCGCACGCGAGTCCAAGCCTTCAGTTGTGTTCCAGCCAAGACTATGGGCGAAAGAAGATGGAGAGGTCGCTTGACCATTGGCTCCATCACTCCATTTCAGACTACCCAAGAGGCCCTGGTTTGGCTTGGTTGCTAGGAGGACCACGGATTGACCATAGGAGACAGTGCATTTTTTTTAGTCATAAGTACAAAACCTTTTGAATTATCAGTTTGTTTAATTTTGCTAGTGTGGTTTGAACATTTTGCTGCGCTCATTTGAATAGTGATGAAAAACACTGTATACTAATAACTAGTATACTCCATACTTCATATTAACTAATAACTACTATACTCCATACTTCATATTATACTAATAACTACTATACTCCATACTAATAACTACTATACCAGACTTTAGAACACTGACTAATACTATACTGCTCACTGGTCGTTGCAGCTACTGAATACTGACTACTACTATATTATACGATTATACTGACTATACTATACTGACTATATTATACGATTATACTGACTATACTATACTGACTATATTATACGATTATACTGACTATACTATACTGACTATATTATACGATTATACTGACTATACTATACTGACTATATTATACGATTATACTGACTATACTATACTGACTATATTATACGATTATACTGACTATACTATACTGACTATATTATACGATTATACTGACTATACTATACTGACTATATTATACGATTATACTGACTATACTATACTGACTATATTATACGATTATACTGACTATACTATACTGACTATATTATACGATTATACTGACTATACTATACTGACTATATTATACGATTATACTGACTATACTATACTGACTATATTATACGATTATACTGACTATACTATACTGACTATATTATACGATTATACTGACTATACTATACTGACTATATTATACGATTATACTGACTATACTATACTGACTATATTATACGATTATACTGACTATACTATACTGACTATATTATACGATTATACTGACTATACTATACTGACTATATTATACGATTATACTGACTATACTATACTCCATACTTCATATTACGGTGTTCTACAAAACGATTCAAACTAGCACACAAATGTTTCGTACTCCTTCGCAGTCTTTCAAACCAAATGGTAATGTTTCACACCACTTTCAAAAGAACAAATTCTGAAGTGTTAAACCTCGATGCTGGATGATTTCCTTATAAGTACATTTGGGGTCTTTAGGGCCATTTGGGGTCTTTAGGGCCATTTGGGCCATTTGGGGTCTTTTAATATTAAGTAGAGGTCAACACGGACGGAACTGAAGTGGCACGGGTACGAAACTTTTTGAATTATTGGTTTGTTGAATGTGTGGTTTGAATGATTTATCGCCCTGGTTTGAATACTTTTCAAAAACACTGTACTATACTACACTATTGAATATGAGGACTATACTCATATTATGATATACTACTATACTAGACTATTTAATATGAGGACTATACTTCATATTATGATATACTACTATACTAGACTATTGAATATGAGGACTATACTTTATATTATGATATACTACTATACTAGACTATTGAATATGAGGACTATACTTCATATTATGATATACTACTATACTACACTATTGAATATGAGGACTATACTTCATATTATGATATACTACTATTGTCAACAAGTACCTAGCATGTACAACTTATATATCCGTGTATATCAATATATACTAAAACATAGGTTGAAAACTATACTAGACTATTGAATACTGACTACTACTACTCAGGTTTACTACTATTGAATCCTGACTACTACTCAGGCTTACTACTGACTACAAATAGCCAGGAGTCTTTGGGAAACACGTTAGAAAGCGTAGATGTACGTACGTCTTTTTCAAAACGGTTCAAAGCCGCACAATATAATGTTTCAAACCACTAGCAAGATTAAAGAAACCAAGAATTCAAAGTTACTGTTTTGAACCTGCACTGCACTCCATACTCCATACTCCATACTCCATACTCCATACTCCATACTCCATACTCCATACTCCATACTCCATACTCCATACTCCATTACTATACCAGACACTTTGTTATGTTTTTACCGTATGCTACCTAACTTGTATTGGCGTCAAGCGAGGATCCGTAGTGGACTTTGAAACGTTAGCCAAAACTCTCCACTAGAACAATGGTAAGTCCTGTTCCAGACTATTGGAGACCACCGAAGCCCGAAGTGCCAAGACGCCAACGACGCATATTTTTAGATTGACATCGGCTCCATGTCTCCATAGATATCAACCAGACTACTATACTCCATAATATACTATACTCCATAATATACTATACTCCATAATATACTATACTCCATAATATACTATACTCCATAATATACTATAGTGTTTTCAAAACTATTCAAACCAGCGACATAAAACGATTCAAACCACACTAGCAAATTAAACAAACCAATAATTCAAAAGTTTCGTAACCCTTCGCGCCGTCTTTCAAAGCAAATGGTATTGTTTTACACAACTTTCATTAGAATTCGATATTTTGAAATGTAAATCTAGTAGATTGCCTCATATGCACTACATTTGGAAGTCTTACAGTACCAGAGAAGGGCTAGAACGGACGGAACAGAACTGGAGGGGGCTCGAAATGTTTTGTCGCACTGGTTTGAATCATTCTATCTTCTTGGTTCGAACATTTTGTGCGGCTGGTTGAATAGTTTTCAAAATACTGTACTTCTGCAGCTTTGCTAAGCCACCGCAAGAATGAGGTTGAACCTTTCTATGTAGAAACGGTAGTATAGTTCAACAAGTGCAGTGAAGTATTCAATATGTTCACAAGCATGGTTTAAAAATATGGTTCAACAAGTATTCAATATTCACAATCATGGTTCAACAAGTATACAATATGTTCACAAGTATGGTTCAACGATCATGGTTCAACAATCATGGCTCAACAATCATGGTTGAACAAGTATTCAATATGGTTCAACAAGTATGGTTTAAAAAGTATACAATATGGTTCAACAAGTATACAATATGGTTCAACAAGTATACAATATGGTTGAATAATCATGGTTCAAAAAGCATGGTTCAACAATCATGGTTCAATAAGTATCGTTCAACAAGTATTCAATATGTTCAAAAAGCATGGTTGAACAATCATGGTTCAACAAGTGTAGTAAAGTATTCAATATGTTCACAAGCATGGTTTAAAAAGCATGGCTCAACAATCATGGTTGAACAAATATACAATATGTTCAATAAGCATGGTTCAACAATCATGGTTCAACAAGTATTCAATATGTTCACAAGCATGGTTCACAAGCATGGTTCAACAAGTATTCAATATGTTCAACAATCATGGCTCAACAAGTATACAATATGTTGAACAATCATGGCTCAAAAAGCATGGTTTAAAAAGTATGGTTCAACAAGTATTCAATATGTTCAACAAGTATAAAATATGTTCAATATGTTCACAAGTATGATTCAACAAGTATAAAATATGGTTCAAAAAGTGCAGTGAAGTATTCAATATGTTCACAAGTATGGTTTAAAAAGTATGGTTCAACAAGTATAAAATATGGCTCAACAAGTATTCAATAGGTTCGCAAGTATTCAATATTTTCACAAGCATGGTTCAACAAGTATACAATATGGTTCAACAAGTGCAGCGAAGTATTCAATATGTTGAACAATCATGGTTCAACAAGTGCAGTGAAGTATTCAATATGTTCAACAATCATGGCTCAACAAGTGCAGTGAAGTATTCAATATGTTCAACAAGTATGGTTCAACAATCATGGTTGAACAATCATGGTTGAACAAGTATGGTTCAACAAGTATTCAATATGTTCACAAGTATACAATATGGTTCAACAAGTATAAAATATGTTCAATATGTTCACAAGTATGGTTCAACAAGTATTTAATATGTTCAACAATCATGGTTCAACAAGTATAAAATATGGTTCAATAATCATGGTTCACAAGTATGGTTGAACAATCATGGTTTAAAAAGTATGGTTCAACAATCATGGTAGAACAAGTATGGTTGAACAAGTATACAATATGGTTCAATAAGCATGGTTCAACAATCATGGCTCAACAATCATGGTTGAACAAGTATTCAATATGGTTCAATAAGCATGGTTCACAAGTATTCAATATGTTCACAAGTATGGTTCAACAAGTATACAATATGTTCAGAAGCATGGTTCACAAGCATGGTTCACAAGCATGGCTCAACAATCATGGTTCAACAAGTATGGCTCAACAAGTGCAGTAAAGTATTCAATATGTTCAATAAGCATGGTTCAACAATCATGGTTCAACAATCATGGTTCAACAATCATTGATCAACAAGTATTCAATATGTTCACAAGTATGGTTTAAAAAGTATGGTTCACAATCATGGTTCACAAGCATACACTAGAGCACACCTAGGGTTCCATGGCAGCACCTTCCTTTCTGACATCTCCATTGCTCACCTTCAACAAATAAGGACAGCCATTAAGTATTGCATATTTCATCCCTCTTGGCACCATGGAGCTTGCCAACGGGTGGCAAAGGCAAAGTAGCAGGACTGTGACATGGACATCAAGGTGGAAGTGTATGGAAATATGTCCATGTAATCAAAACGGCAAGTTGCCTTTGGCTTTCGTATATTTGGAAGGTAGTTGGGTTGAGGTGCTGGAGCTACTATATAGATGTATCGCATATAAACGGAAGCCTGGTCCTACTTAGTGTTGTGTAGTGTACTTTACAGTGCTCAGGTAGTACTAGCCCGCATAATACTCCAGTTCTCTGGCACCTTTCGCAGCTTGCACCCATTACATAGAACCAGACCACTAGTCTATACCCACCATTTACACTGGAATAGTGGGTATAGTAAATGTTCTACCTATACTAACCTGCTAATCTACTAATCCATATTTACTACGTTATGTTCGACTTTTGTTATGTCTGGTACTCTATTTACTATGTTGATGCGCAAGGCTCCCCTAGAGGAATCATAGTACCTTTTAAAGACCAGTCCTTCATAGAGGAACAGAAGCTGTAATGAATACCCGATCCACCTTTACAGGTTGCAACATCTGCATACGTAGTACACTGCCACTGGTGGGTTTAACATGCTACTATACTCCACTCACTCCACTCACTCCACTCACTCCACTCACTCTACTCACTCCACTCACTCCACTCACTCCACTCACTCTACTCACTCCACTCACTCCACTCACTCCACTCTATACTGTTGAACTTGAGGCATCAGTACGCGTGAGTGTACTGCCTCAAGTGATTGTTCACAGATAGAACAAAGGGAAAAGTTCTCGTCTAGCTCTCGTCTAGTTCTCGTCTAGACTTTGGCCATTGGCTTGCAGAGACAATGGGAGCAGTACAGTGTTTTTCAAAACTATTCAAACTAACGCAGCAAAATTAAACAAACCAATGATTCAAAAAGCTCGTACCCCTGTCTTTCAAACCATGGCGTAATGTTTTACAGTGTTTTTCAAAACTATTCAAACCAGCGTGATAAAACAATTCAAACCACACTAGCAAATTAAACAAACCAATCTTTCAAAAAGTATCGTACGCCTTTCACTCCAGTTCCTTTCGGTTTTGAGCCTTGACTAATATTTCAGGACTCCTATATTTATTACCTATTAGACAATCATCCAGATTCAACATTTCAGAGTCTTGAATTCTGATTAAAGTTGGTGTGAAACATTACCATTTGGTTTGAAAGACTGTGCGAAGCCGTACGAAACATTTTGTCACTTTGGTTTGAACAGTTTCAAAAAAGACTGTACACCAACTTACAGTCTTTCTTAAAACAATTCAAACCACAGTAGCAAATTAAACAAACCAAGAATTCAAATAGGTACTGTTTTGAATAATCAATTAAGACTTCACATAAACTGCTTATTTCAAATCCTTCGTCCTTAGCATTTTTTTGGTCATAAGTACGAAACGTTTTGACTTATCAGTTTGTTTAAATTTGCTAGTGTGATTTGAACATTTTGCCGCGGTCATTTGAATAATTTTCAAAAACACTGTATATAAAATTCATTATTCTGAAATCTTATAGCTAGAGGATTGCCTCATATGTACATTTTGGTCTTGTAGTACCAGTCAAGGCTAAAATGAACAGAACAGCACTGGAGGGTTCGAAGCTTGAATTATTGGTTTGAATCATTCTATCTTCTTGGTTCGAAATTTGTCGGGCGAGTTTGAAACATTCTGTCTCATTGGTTTGAATCATTTTGAAAAACACTGTATGGTACAGTGGGGTACAGTGTTTTTGAAAACCATTCAAACCAACACAGCAAAAAGTTTCGTAATCCTTCGCACAATCTTTCAAACCAAATGTTCACACCAACTTTCCTTAGAATTCAAGATTCTGAAAGGTTGAATCTGATGATTGTCTAATAGGTAATAAATCTAGGAGTCTTGAAATGTTAGTCAAGGCTCAAAACCGAGAGGAACTGAATTGGAAGGGGTACGAAACTCTTTACAGTGTTTTTAACAACTATTCAAACCAAAGCGACAAAATGTTTCGTAATCCTTCGTACACTCTTTTAAACCAAATGGTAATGTTTCACACCAGCTTTAGAATTCAATGTGATGAAATGTTGAATCTGGAGGATTGTCTAATAGGTAATAAATTTAGGAGTCTTGCAATATGAGTCAAGGCTCAAAACCGAAAGGAACTGGAGTGAAAGGCGTACGATACTTTTTGAATGATTGGTTTGTTTAATTTGCTAGTGTGGTTTGAACATTTAGATGCGCTCATTTGAATAGTTATGAAAAACACTGTATTATTGGCTTGTATAATTTGCTAGTGTGGTTTGAATCTTTTTATCGTGTGGTTTGAATAGTTTCAAAAACACTGTAAGGGACGAGAATCTTCATGGTAGGGGGACAGAAATTAATACTATGTTAAGATTAATAATAATGAATTATCTTATAAAAGTAAGAATAATTTATCTTTAATACCACATTTATATAATAAAGCAATTGTCAAATGACAATTTATATGTTTTTTATATAATTCATTAATATATTATGTGGTATACTATCAAACCATTTAGTGATATCTCCTTATATTACTATTAGAATAAGATTTTTTATTATAAATAATCTATATTACTAAATGTTTTGATAGTATTCCTCATAATATTATACAAAAAGAAATTCTCTTGGTAATACTTTTAGATTTTTATACTTTCACTCACCGTTACTTCTATTATCCCTGTTGGTTATTTATCAAGTTACTCAGATGTTTCATTCCACTTGTTTCTTTTTCCCATTTTCATGATTATGATAAATAAAAATAATTTAATAATATTTTTTCTTTCTATATGATTACTAGATAGAGGACTGCAAATGCTTTTAAAACTAATAATATTTATTCATATTTTTTCTTAAAGATCTAATTAAATCAATTTTATCGGAATTTTTTATTTATTTAGATCAATGGTTCAGATAAATATATGAAATCTATCTTGTCTAACATCCCTAGCGTAACTTTAATCCGTTATCGACATCCATACCATTTGTTTATGCCTGTTGGTAGGAGGACAGAAATTGAGAATAAGGATCTCGGAGTCTAAGTTTGGAGACAGATCCTAATACAGTGTTTTTGAAAACTATTCAAACCAGCGCGATAAAACAATTCAAACCACACTTGCAAAATTAAACAAACCAACAATTAAAAGAGTTTCGTACCCCTTTAACTCCATTACGTCCGTTTTGACCTTATTAAAAGACTCCCAAATGTCTCTCAAATGACCCCAAATGACCCCAAATGTACTTATGAGGCAATCCTCCAGATTCACATTTCAGAATCTTGAATTCTAATGAAAGTCGATGTGAACATTTGGTTTGAAAGACTGTACGAAGGAGTACAGTGTTTTTGAAAACTATCCATACCAGCGCAGCAAAATGTTTCGTACTCCTTCGCACATTCTTACAAACCAAATGTTTACACCAACTTTCATTAGAATTCACTATTCTGAAATGTTGAATCTGGAGGATTGGCTTATATGTAAAAAATTTAGGGGTGTTGCAATATTAGTCAAGGCTCAAAACAAATGGAACTGAAGTAGAAGAGGCACGACACTTTTGAATTATTGGTTTGTTTAATTTGCTTGTGTGGGTTGAATCTTTTTATCTTGCCGGTTTGAATCGTTGTAAAAAACACTGTACGAAACATTTCGCTGCGCTGGTTTGAATAGTTTTCAAAAACACTGTATACATGATTAAAGATGATGACTAAAGTTTCACAAAAATGAATAGTTGGAACTTGACCGGATAACCGTTCCAGAATACGGGAGTGTATATTATAACTCTCAACATACAGTGTTTTTCGAAACTGTTCAAACCCGCTCAATAAAAAGATTCAAGCCACACGATAAAAAATTCAAACCACACTGGCAAATTATACAAACCAATAATTTAGAGACTTTCCTACCCGTCACACTTCAGTTCCGTCAGTCGTAGCCCTTCACTGGTACTGTAAGACTCCCAAATGTAGTCATCTATGGCAATCCTCTAGAATTAAGATTTCAAAATCTTGAATCCTAATGAAAGTTGGTGTGAACATTTGGTTTGAAAGGCTGTGCAGAGGAGTACGAAGCATTTTGCTGTGTTGGTTTGAATGGTTTTCAAAAACAGTGTATACTCCACTCACTCCACTCTACTATACTATACTGCTAGTTCCACCATAGGAAGGACCCTACCTATAGAGGTAATACGAAGCCTACTCTATCGGATGTAACAATGGCCATGCCATAATAACGTACAATTATAACGTTGCTGAAATTTGGGTACTACTCTTCAGTATAGTATTCAGCTAGTACAGTGTTTTTCAAAACTATTCAAACCAACGTGGCACAATGTTTCGTACTCCTTCGCACAATCTTTCAAACCAAATGTTCACACCAACTTTCATTAGAATTCAACATTCTGAAAGGTTGAATCTGGAGGATTGTCTTATATGTAATAAATTTAGGAGTCTTGCAATATGAGTCAAGGGTTAAGACGGACGGAACTGAAGTGTGACGGGTAGGAAACTCTCTAAATTATTGCTTTGTATAATTTGCCAGTGTGGTTTGAATCTTTTTATTGAGCGGGTTTGAACAGTTTCGAAAAACACTGTACTGTCTCATTTCATTATACTTCAATTGGGAGAGCATCAAAATGGAGCTTGGAAGTAGGAGTAGTCAGGAGACAAATGAGTAGTCAGGAGACAATTGAGTAGTCAGGAGACAATTGAGTAGTCAGGAGACAATTGAGTAGTCAGGAGACAAATGAGAAGTCAGGAGACAATTGAGTAATGAATAGTATTGACTTGTGAATAGTATTGACTATTTCATATTTGCATATCGTATACTAGTAGTGTAGTAATAGTAATCAATTAACCTTTCGAGGTTGGGTGGTGTACGGGCTTCCCCAATTCTCTATTGAACCTGCACTCAGTTCTAAAGTAATGTACACTCTATATCAGTCGTCTATTCATCTGGGCGTCTACTGCCATGTCACTAATCGTGTCTTCACCAAATACTAACAAAGGACTGAAATAATGCTATTGTCTACAAACGTCGTGCCGCACACAATACTGTCTAGAAGTTGTCCAATGGCCTATCCCATAATAAATAACCATTGTCTATTGTACATATTGTTTTGTCCCAAATTGGGTGATCAATATTTCGTTTACAATTGGACACACAATTTACCAAGTGTCTAGGCAATTGGTCAACATTGTCCCGATTGTCCAGATTGTCCAGAATGTCCAGATTCCCCAGATTGTCCAGATTGTCCAGATTGTCCAGATTGTCCAGATTGTCCAGATTGTCCAGATTGTCCAGATTGTCCAAATTGTCCAGTTTGTCCAGATTGTCCAGATTGTCCAGTTTGTCCAGTTTGTCCAAATCTCTCCAAACCTGTCTGCCCCAGAAACAATGCCTGGTCCACTCGTGTAAAACTCAAAATGCCGTGCCCACATTCGTCTACATAATTGTCAACTCGTATAATAGCCAAATTCTCAGGTCGTGCACTGCCCACTTCGTCTAACGCCAAGTCCTGTAAAACTGTCCAATTCGTCTGGTCGTGCACAACCCAATTCTAATCCGGTAAATTCGTCTAACGGCCAGCATCACACGGGCATTCCAATACATAAACACCACAAACCCCACTTGCCCACAATAATCCTATGTTGGACCTGCACCTAGACGGTTACGTAATAGAGCATCATTTGCTTATATGCAGTCTGCCCTTAACTATTCTTGGCGCAACCAGCCAATCACGTCCCAATCCAAGCTGCAACATTGTTGCTGTTACAATTCGCAAAGCTACATAACAATTTTAGACCATTATCTATTAATGTACGGAATATGACGGGAGTGGGGAATCAGATAAAAAAATGTTTGTGGAAAACCACATTATAATGTTTAAGTAACATCAACCTAAGAGGACTTTTCGTGTTGAGTGGACACTCTGGCCATGGAGACCAAGAAGTCCTCAACAGATCTGTCGTGAGCTGGCTTCTTGCCGGCCTTGCCATTGCAAAGGTCGTCAAAGGCCTGGGAAGTAGACATCAAGTAGTAAGCACCACCCATGACACAGAAGACACCGAAAGAGAAGATCCAGGTTCTGACAACGGACACAATGTCGGTCCAGTTTTGAGACCACCAGCCGAACAAGGTGAAACAGGTGGCGATGATGTCAACAATCAAAACGGCACCGGACAATTGCCAAGATGGAATAGACGACCAGAAAGGACCGTTAGCTCTGGTGATGAAAATCAACCAGTTCTCAGTCAAAGAGATTTGCAAGAACAAGACACCGTCAATGGCACCGAAGTTCTGGATGATACCACCCTTGCTCATGAACATGGTGGTCAAGGTGATCCAGGTTCCGACTGCCAAGATTATACCCAAGATGATAGACATACCCCACAATCTAGGAAGGTTCCACTTAACTGGGAGTGGGTCGTAGGGAGCATTGTCGTAAGCAATAGCCAAAGTAGCAACATCAGCGAAAATAGCAATGAACACAACCAAGTCAATGTTCAACGATCTGTTCAAGATAGCAATCCACAATCCAAGGAAGATCTCCAAGTGCAAAGACAAAGCAATACGGTACACAACGTAGGCGTACATTCTGTGGAAAATCTGTCTGGAAGTCTTCAAAGCATCAATGATAGCAGACAAACCTGGGGCAAGGAAAACAATGTCGGCAGCGGAACGGGCAGCATCAGTAGCACCTTCGACGGCAATACCAGTGTCAGCCTTCTTCAACGATGGGGCGTCGTTGACACCGTCACCGGTCATAGCAACCAAGAAACCTCTGTTTTGCAAAATCTCAACGGCGTTGTACTTGTGTTGAGGGAACACTTCAGCGAAACCATCAGCGTTCTCAACGAAGTCAGCAATCTCAGAACCAGCCATGTCACCACCGCCGGAAAGACCCAATTTTTCAGCATCGTAGATGTTGGTACCAAGTCCCAATTGTCTGCAAGTCTCCTTAGCAATACCAACGGCATCACCAGTCAACATCTTAACTCTAAGACCCAAGTTTCTGGCCTCGGAAACAGTTTGAGCTGTGTCATCTCTTGGAGGGTCCATACAAGGCATAATACCCAAGATCTCCCAGTGGCCTTCACCTCTCTTTCTGGCAACACCAAAAGATCTGAAACCTCTGCAAGCAAAATCAGCAACAGTGTTTAGGTAGTTCAGGTGGACATCCTCAGGAATAGGGTGGTCATCTTCAACAGTCCTCAAGACGAACAATGGAGCACCCTTGACACAGACAATACTCTCACCCTCTGGTGATTCAACAGTAGCGGTAACCTTCTTAGAAACTGGGTCGAATGGTTGGAACTTAAGAACCTTGTACTTGCTCAAAGCAGCCTTAGCTCTTGGGTAGTGAACCAAAGACTTCAAGAAGGCCTTGTCAATAGCGTCCAAACCCTTCTTCTTTCTGGAAGCAGCCAAACAAGCAGTCAACATCAAGTCGTCGGCCTCAACACCCTTAACAGTGTATGGTTCGTGCAAGGACAACTTGTTCTTGGTCAAGGTACCGGTCTTGTCGGAACACAAGATCTCGACACCGGCCAAGGACTCAATAGCAGACAACTTTTGAACAATAGCTTGCTTCTTAGCCAAGTAAGCAGCACCGACAGCCATGGTAGTGGTGACAACAGCGGGCAAACCAACTGGGACACCAATGATGGTGATGGCCAAGGTGTGTCTCAAGATGGCAACGATTCTGACGGATCTGTAGAAACAAGCAACCCAAACAACCAACAAGGTGACAATAACCAAAACCAACAAGATCGTACCGATACCGTTCAAGACTTCAGTGAAGTGACCTTGGCCACCAGAAGCCTTGTTGACCAAAGCAGCAGCACGTCCAGTGAAGGTGTTGTCACCAGTAGAGGTAACAACCATGAAAGCTTGACCGGTCTTGACAGTGGAAGAAGAGTAACAAGAGTCACCGTATCTCTTGTCAACAGCCAAGGACTCACCGGTGATGGCGGATTGATCGATCTGCAACAAGCAGTCCTCAGAGACAATTCTACCATCGGCAGGGATGACAACACCATCCTCCAATTGCAAAATGTCACCAGGGACAATCTGGTTAGCCTCAACCTCAATCAAAGTACCGTTTCTGATGACGTTGGCGGTGTTAGCCAAGGTCTTCTTCAATTCGTCAACAATAGAACCAGCCTGGTATTCTTGAATGAAACCAACACAGGCGTTCAACAAAAGCAAAGCACAAATAACACCAAAATCGACCCAGTCCTCCAAACCGGCAGCCAAGACGGCGGCGGCTTCCATAACGAATTGAATTGGGCCAACGAAAAACATAATGAACTTGAGAAACATGTTCTCCGACTCTTCAGCCATCTGGTTCAAACCGTACTTCTTTCTTCTCTTGGTGACATCCTCGTCAGTCAAACCAACAGAAGGGTCGGTCTGCAACAACTCCTCAGGCACTTGCTTGAAGGAAGCACCATCGTCTTCCTCGTCGGACTCGTCGTCGTCCAAGCCTTGATGGGATTGCAAGTCCATAATTAATTGATCAATGTCTTCATACTCGTCATCGTCTTCAGTAGACTTGCTAACCTTTTCTACAGTAGGTTCAGTTGCACTCATTGTGGTGGGGGATTAAATCAAAAAGACAACTGAAGAGAAAAGAGGAAAAAGAAAAAAATTTTGTGTGGGACGGGGGGACGGGTGATTTATATGGGAATTTTGGTTGCCAGTTTTAGATGCCTGCCGGCTCACTAAATTAGGTTGGGTTTTTGCATGTTTTTTTTTTTTATTATTTTTTTTTTTACTTTTCTTGCGGTTCCGACATATCGTTTGTTTTACTTTTATCCCGCTAGCGCTGGCCCAGTGAGGGAATTTTCTGTTATAAACAAATAATGCACGCATTAGGAAGGCATGTCGCACTCGCACAGCTTGCACCGGCTCACATGCAGAATAATGTCGCGCCCGCGGGTCCTCCATGCGGCTGCCGGAATTCTTGCTCGCTCAATCTCTGGCCGCCTTGGGCGGTCATACCCCCGGTTATCGCCATGCCCCGGATCCCGCCTGGCTCGAATGTAGCCTGAACCGGATTAACCCCCGGCTCGGATCTACTCTATGCACCTACATCCATGGATCTAAAAAACTTACACTTGTATTGGTCGCCCCATAACAGGCCCCCTCGTTCCCCGGTACCTCTCTACAATCTCTAGTACCTGCTCCAAACTAGGATACATCTCCGGTGCGAGATATCGCTGACGCAAAAACGGATGTACGGGTCTAACTTCAAGTGCAAGTGGCGACATTACGTAGCCATACGTCCGGGTAACCACCCTCGGACATCGGCCCTGTTGTGTGTTATCGCTGGTGTGCACTCTTCCGGGTGGTAGTATCCGGTGGTGCCGACTTGAGATTCGAATGTCGCCATATGCCCCAGTATTAATGTCGTCGGATGGCATCGGCCACACAAATGTCGTGGCCAGCACCAAGACAAATGTCGCCGGCCAGGAACCGCCATTGCCGTCCAGGAACCGGTACCCCCACCTAATGCGGCCCATACTCCGAGGATGCCCCATGCCAGGTCCTAATCTTGCTTGGAGGTCTGTACTATGCAATACTAGACTCTGTAGTGAAGTGAATTTATAAGCTGCTTTGAAGAGTAGATTGTTTCATGCCCGCCTCGCGCACGTTCCAGAATTGTTTCAGGATTGTTTCGTATTGTTCACTATTGTTTCACGATGGTTTTAGGCTTGTTTCAGTTATCGACTCCGCCCACCCCATACCTAAAGATGCACCATAACGTTACATCTGGGTTTCGCTTAACATCTGTCCTACTGCATTCCGTATCGTTACTCTACACTAGTGTATGCCGCTTGAGCTGTGCAAAGAAGCATTATGTCATCGAGCACCACTGCAGTCCTGCACGCAGCCCGGGGAGCCTCTCCAATTAAACTCCTCCAAATGCACCTCTGCTGCATATCAGATTTCCCTCACTATGCCCCACGACCTACCGGGGTGGGCTCCGACCTTATCTGCAACAACCGGAAGTAGAGCCAAGGGCCGGTTCAATGTAAGAAGTGTCGACACTTGCGACTTTTCTTTGCCTATTGAATGTCGGCTTGGGGCTACAGGCACATTTCCCGTACCAGCCGCACCTCCAGGAAAAAGAAAATTCCCCCGATATCGCTAGCAATGTCTTCCTGTTTCAGTACCGCACTTGCCAAGTTTTAGCGCACAATAAGCCCGGTACCCCGCGACATTAAAGCGAAGCTGCGCCCAGATTTCCCATTGTTGGTAACCTTTTGCGGCCTCGAAGTATAGTAGGAAGATATGGGAGAATCGGGGCCCACTTGGCTGGGTGCAGGCGCAATCATGTGGCACGACATTATCGCCCTGGGCACACCGAATGTCGCAGTGTCGCGCCCTGGGTCGGTCGTACCGAGCCTGTGCCCGGATAGGATTGGGCCTTTCCCAAATGGGTGCGTTCCCATCCTATCAGGCCCGATTGTGCAGGTACATTCCAAAACAAATATGCAGTTGTGCGTACGCATGCACATCCTTCCCATGGCATATCTTCAAGTCTTTCTTGACCGGAACTCCCTCTGGCAGCCCTCGATTCCCACCACCCGGTGGCAGCTTCGACTTCCGGTTCTCAGCGTCGTCCCTCGAAGCTAATCCTGTTTGTGTGCATATCCCTTCTGGTGTATATAAAGAAGCGTAAATCCTCTCTCCTCCCTAGTGTACTCCGTTTTTTCTGTAGCCACATTTACACTACAAGGTTTACATGGTACCAACAAGAAATAACATCACCTAGAGAGAACACAGAACTACACAAAACTGAATGTTCCACAGAACCATCTACAGAATGTTCCCTCAAACTTACTTTCACACTCTGAGACATCTATTGAACTAATACGACATACCACAATTATAATACGAGTACTATAGAATTGTGGCACACTACACAATAATACTCACAAGGACACTCACTATAGGAAAGTACGGAATTCACGGTTAGTTCTATGGCTTAGAGTTGCGACAGAGTTCATCACCATAGCAACATATGGTATTGGTTTTACTGCCATGCTGCATCCGCCAGTCTAGGACACCAAATCTTTGTTATGTGAGTGGCTGCAGTGTCTCGTATCCATTTGAGGGGTTTGCGATTGACACACTTCCAAAAGCGAGCCCAATGTCAACAAGCGACATATTGCTTTTTTTCAATTTCTTTTTTCGCTCGCTCGGGGTTCTTGTCCCGTCATGGGGCCAGTTTTTTTTTCCGCGCGGGACAAAAATCTCTCAGAAATGTCGCATGCACGGGATGCCGGATGTGCCGATATTTCGGCATACACTGTTGGCGCCGTGCCGACGTTTATCCGGCACTTGACTCGGTGCTGGCGCTCGAAACTGCCGAGCTGGGCATTTGCAAGCACTGGGCCTCCTGCAGCCAGCATCCTTTCCGGAAACTTGCAATTATTGCGGCCTTCCTCGGGACCCCCTGTGACATAAGACTACGTCACGTGACTCCTCGGCCGTTTGCAGCCTTCAACCCAAAGGTAAATAAGCTTAACAATAGTGCGTTGCATTTTTGGCCATTTTATAGTCTGCCAATGTTTTGGAGATTTAACCTTATATACGGGGTATTTGCCGATTATCAGGTGATAGTCAGGTGACTTTCGATTGAGATAATCAGGTGACTGGCACTCTACTGCAATAATTGTTCTGCTGGTGTGCGATGATGACTTAAAATTGCATGATCGAAAGGGGAAGTGATAGCGAGATTGAGTTGATCATGTGACCATCGCTACTGATCACTACAATATCACGGGTCTGGTATTACTGTGTTTCTGAAATTGCCGCAATGGCTATGGTAACTTTGGTCCTGATATTGCTGTGATTGCTTCAATTGATCACTGCACCGTCTTCTTTTTTTGCATCCACCACCGGATTGGGCGAACCACCTTCAGGCACACATACATGAAACTTCCAATAAGGCGGAACGCAGCCAAAACACACACGATCCACAAGATCACCGTCAAGAAAATTGTGGCGTTTTTGGAGTCGTTCCAGATATCGTTCTTGTTGCCTCCTGCAGCCAACACAATTCCCACCAAGATGGCATTGGTGAACATCCAGATTAACACCGTGACCGTCCGGATCAATGCATAATAATGGTCGTCCTTTTCCTTCTTGCTCTTTTGCTTGACTTGAGGCACAATGGGGACTTTCAAGTCCTCAAGGATGTTCGCATACTTCTGCTCCAATTCCTCGCTGGACCCCGGCACCACCGTCATCACCAATTGGCCATCCACGTCACTCACCTTGGCCGATCCCAAGTCCTTGGCCTGCGGCGTGTCTCTATTACCCCAGGAAACATCGTGGATGTTACAGAAGGAGTAGATGTTCAACACATTTACATAGGACGGCGAAAGCAAGAGGTACTGGAGGAACGACGTGAACATGAACGACGGTTCTCCATGTAAAATGGCCCCGAGGAAGTATAGCAAATATGTGCTGACCATGGAAACAACCAAGTCCCGGAACTTCTGGTTGGTGAAGAGCATGGCCGGCTCAAAGTGGCCCTTGTTCTCACGCATCACCAACTTCACGGTATTGATGGCCAAATAAATGGCGCCGAAAAGCAAGTATGCCATCAATATGGCGAAAAACACACACAAGGTGTAATAGAATTTACGGGTTCCCCGAGGCGTGTTACCAAAGGCCAACACAAAGGCACAGATGACACATGCAACATAGATCACGAGGAAAGCCAACGAAATGTACTTTCCTAGCGTGAAACCCACAACTGTGGAACCCAAATTATTGGTCAAAATACGGAACACCAAGAAAAACGATGACAACGAGAACCATGCCACACACACCGTGACCAAGTGGTAATAGAACTCCAACTGGAGCCATAACTTCCTCAAGAGCGAATGGTTGGATTTCCAGATCTGCGTCCAGTGGAAAATCGAATACATGGCCGCAAACAACGAGCCATTAAGCCAACGACGCCGTTGCAACACGAAGTCATCGATCATCTCCGGAACATCGGTTTCGGCCGTGGCTGAACTCACGTACCGGAGCACATAGTTCCGTTCCTTCTTGGCCACCAACTCAAAGCACAAGATACGGTCCTCGGCAAGGTACATGTTGGAAGTGAAGATGCCGGACTCCTGGAAGTTGCGCTCCTTCAATTCGGCCTCGTCGTCTTCGTCGTCCTCGTCGATTTTGGCGGTCTGGTGCAAGAACTCTCCCTTGAAGTACTTTTCAAGAGGCCCGTGGCCATCCACGTTCAACAAAGCATCGTACCTGTATGCAGAGAAAGCACCAGGAAGCACAGAGATGAAGCCGAAGATGGACTCCATGGGCTTATCTAAAACATTGGAGATCTTATACTCGAAGTTTTGGGCTGCAACCAATGGATTCGATAACAACTTCTTGTTGTGACCCAAAGCAACCCGCATCTCTCCACAAGCTCCTGCAACATTGGGGTCCTTAAATGAGCTCCACAAGTGGTAGAACGCATCCTTGCCCGGCTTGGTTCCACAGTCGAGCAACATCACCACCTTAGGGTTCAAAAGCGGAGCAAACGCCTGCAAACACCAACGGTGAGAGTTGATTTTCCGGGCATTCTTCTCTTTCAAGCAAAACAACAACTGTACCGGCGTGGACCCCACGTTCAAGTACACCCGGTCATTGGAAACCCGCTCGATTCCCACCGTGGACGTGTACTCATACACGTGGGCCTTGACGGATTTGTTGTTGACCTTGGACTTGGCATAGCCGTCCTGGAAAACACCCATGGCCGTCAACAATTTTTGCGTACGTTCATTCAACTGCAATCTTCCATCATTGACAATCACCACCGTGATCTTCTGCCAAGACCCGTGCCCCCATGCAGAATGTTTTCTATTGGTGAGGTCCTTCAAGTTATCGAGAACTCCCTTCAACGTGCGGCCAAGCAACACCTCGTCTTCGTTATACATGGTAATACACACCATGATTTCCGTCTCACGAGGCGGGCTATAAAGGTTTTGCCGCAAGGTATAGTTGAACTTGCCGAAGTTGGAAGGGCCGCATGTGACACCCGAGTACCGCATAAAAGACGTTTCGTCTCGTTCTCCCTGGCTCTGGTTGGAGTACGTCTGGAGCAAGTGCTTGGGCACAGGTGCGTCGATGACGTAATTGCCGTTGACCAAACGGGCTCTTTTGATGGTCTTGGTATAATTTAACCGAGGCTTAAAGTCATCGTCATCAAATATGTCGCCCTTATCCTTGGCCTTGTGGGTGGTTTTTCTTCTGATTGGCTCATCTTCTGCATCCGAGAAAAGAGAGTCGTCCTCTCCAAATGGGTCCAAGTCGCCAGTCTCCTGCAACAAATTGGTCAGGTAATTGTTGGCCTGCAAAGGCATCGCGGACTGTCGGTTGAAGTTCAGGAAATTGCTCATGGGGCGGCCGGGGCTCATGTTGCCTGGGCCAGGAGCATCAAAGAATCCACTCGATCGGGAGTATGTGGAAGCTGGGTATTCGATGTTGTTGGGGTATGTATCGGGGTACTGGCTGAAAGTGGACATGCGGGCATCCAGAAACTGGACGGCGGGCGTCTTGAAAGGGGTTCCTCTGCTGTGGAGACCACCATTCAAGTTCTCATAGAAGTCATCGTCGGAATTATCGGATATCACCCCCGAATTGAGGAGCATGTCACTACCGGTATTGGAACCCACACGCGTGTGGCGCCTGGAGCCTCGGTGCTGGGTAGGCAGTTTTTTCACGGACGGGGTGGGGGTCCGGAAACTGGTTTTCTTAGCCGACTGCGCCTCGGGCATGGGGTACTCGACAATGTCGGGGTACGACGGGTGTAGGGGGGCCCGGGCAGGTTTCTCGGTGAAGTCAGAACTATTACTGGATGAAGACTCCACGGGCCCGGTTCCAAGTTGGCCATGGTTCTGGCCTCTATTCTGGCCGTTATTCTGGCCGTTATTCTGTCCTCTGGGAGTGATTCCGGGACTGGCTTGGAGCCCTTGGGAATTAAGGTTCTGGAGTCCTATATGAACGGGTTTTTCGTCATCGAAAAGGTCATCTTCAAAGTCCATTTTCGATGCAGTTTTGTTTCAGTTCTGATTCAGTTCAAGAGCGTTCAGTGTCAGTGGCTTGATGCAGTTCCAGACTTTTCGGATTCACTTTGACTCGACTACTTAAGCAGTATCTGACTGATTAAGACCTCGTGTGGATATTCCTCGGTTTATTCTCGGGGTTCTCGATGTGGGTGAAATTCTCGATGTTCTTTGTTGTTGATCTAGATCAATGATCTGTTTCCTGAGGATGAATGATGGTTAATCAGGAGATATGGTTTAAGATGTGATTTATGGATCAGGGGTGGAGATCAGTTTATTAAAATGCGTTCTTTGGCCTGGGTATGAACTTCTATGGTGTCACGGAAAGAATAGTCGGAGGTGGTGGGTTTCTGAACACGATGTGTGAGAGGATCAAATTGAATTTTCCCGGTTGCGAGCATCTATTTTTAGCCGGGAGAGCTAAAATACAAAGCGGTTTTTTTGCTACACGCACGACCAGACAGATGTCCAGCTACATTGTTTAGAGAAGATTCCGAGCCTTGGCCTCCTTTCGCCCATTCAGCCTAGACCTCGACCAGGCTTTGTTTGGATGCACCGGGTTGTGTGCACGATATTTATGTTTCACTCGCATCGGGGAAGGGTGTGTGTGCAGGCGGTGGTAGGTTCCAGGGCGCGCGTCACGTGGAGTCCAGGCCTTTCCCAATCCAGCTCATTCCACACCATACCCAGCGTGCCCAATGCCTCAAGCATGACGCCTTAATCCTGAAACGAGGCTTTCCCCTGCATCTTGCAACTTCTTCTCTGCTCTACTCGCCACTCTATATTGTTCTGCTCCGGTTCCGTCAGATGCTGTGTTTACCATGTCTTTTGTTGACGGACATGCAGAGCTAGTTAAGTAGTTGTCGGGGAGTTAGCGTGTGCATTTGGTTGATAACTGCTTTATTGTAAAAACCAGTTTGTATGCTTTGCGACTCTTGATTGGCCATTGAGATCAGGCCCTGTAACCTGTAGCCTATACCTTTACACACCAGGGAGCATAGTAATATAATGTCCCACGCAAAGATGTGTTATAGTTCAAAATGATCCATAGCTTGTTATGGAAAAGGCCTGGTTTGAAAAGAGATCACAATTGATGACTTGTACTCTTCTAGGAATGTTCCTACTAAAGATAAAGTCCTTTCCAGAGTACCCTGACACGCAGAATTGCTGTCTCATTTGGCTTTTCTGTCCATTTGGCTTTTCTGTCCATTTGGCTTTTCTGTCCATTTGGTCAGAATTGTCCCTAACATGTCACACCGCTATCAATAATGAACCCCTTTTCCTGTTTCAAACTATACCCACGTTCTTATATCACCATATTGACCAATGACCATTCCAGACTCATCTAGTTCGTTGTATCCAATAGGATTAATCAGCGTTGGGGACCTGGGATCCCAATGCTGGTTGCCTGTGGATGTTGCAGCCAATGAAAGAACTGTTTGGACCAGAAATTTGTGGAGTATTAACTCTTGGGGAAACTAAGGTAAAGTCTTATAGACTTCTTTGGACCAAATCGACGAACCATCAACAGCACAAACCACTTTCTGTTCCACAAAGTCCTAAGTTCTGTTCCACAAAGTCCCACGTTTTGTTCTAAAACTATGCTGGAGAAACGTGCGAACACTCCACCACTCTATGCGATCAATGCATTGATTGATTACCCCACTTGAAAATATTCTCGACACGTTCAATTCAGAGCCGAAATTCGGAAAAGCTGGACCAATTTAATCTTCTTTTTTCAATTGAATAGCACTTTTTTTCTTGTTTTTTTCCCAACTGATAATTTTTGTATGTCGTTCCTGGTTATGAGCTGGGGGAGTCCTATTGGGACGGTGCAAGAAGTGGGGCTCGAAGCGTATCACAATTGCTGTCAGTAATTTAGCCTTTGCCGTCAAGTGAAATAGTGTTTCAGTCGCCGGGTTGCTGGCACGTGATTTGTGTCTCACCGTGTACATGTAGCTTGAGCCTGAACACAACGGGAAACGTAAATCAGCGGGTGAGCTGATGGCTCATTGTTGGATGGGTAACGGAAACTTTGATTTTGAGTCAAGAAAACATCATGGATGGAAATCTCACAAATCGCCAGTGTGTGTTTTTCGGAGTGGGGTTTCCCTCAGTGAAATAATCAATTAAGCCGACAGTGCATAACAATGGACGGTCTGCCCGTATGGTAGCAAAGTAACATAGTGATAGAAAGTCTATAAAAGGTGACCAAACAAACCACCCAATAAACTCCATCACTGAAAATTCCCCAAAATGAAATTTGCCCTTTTCTCGCTCGCCCTTATTCCTACTTCTTTTGCTGTGGCAATAGACATCCCCGGGGAGTCCACCGATTTGTCCGCCAATAAGCCCACCAATCAGTCCTATTCTCTTCCTCCCATCAATATTGACTTTCAACCGAAAACTGTCACTGAATTGGAAGCGCTCGAATTCATCGCCAACTTGACCAACGCCTTGATTTCTGAGCTAACCAAGTATGCTGAGTTGGCCGGCATATCGGTGACGGACTTGATCTCTTTTCCGACTCCCGCCTTGACCAAAAAAGAAGATTTAAGTGTTTAAGGTCCATTCTATGCAGAGCTTGCTTGGCAGTTCGCAAGCATGTGATGCAGGGCAAGGGTGAAGCGACCTGGCCCTTGAGTAAGGCGAACCTGACAAGCTACTCTAACGCAGTGAGCAATGGAAACCTGGCAACCTTTTCTTTAACGCAGTGAAGAATGAAAGCATCGAAGCCAGCCAAAAAAAAATAATAATTGACAATTATTATCGAAAAGCGATTGGAAATACACTTTTGTTTCTCACTCATAAAAATCATTTCGTACTTCAATTGTTAGATTCTTGTTGTATCGAAGACATTCTGTGTAGATATGCCCGTAAGCCCGTTTGAAGCCGTATGCACAAGCGCCGAATATATAAGGCCGTCCACCGTCCATGGTTCCCCGATTTCTCGCCCAAGAAAAACCGGGATGTCTATGAAACTTCAGATCTCTCCATCTAGAAACAACCTCAATGATAGTACCCAACTCAAAGTTTAATGCCATCCCCCAAATGATTCAGAAAAATTGGAGCTCTAAACCAAAATCCAACTTCACAAGCCGAAGCCATCATTTAGCACATCAGCCTCAACTGAAACACCAATAGTCCTGCAGCACAATGGTTTTGAAACTTCCAAACAGGACAAGTCCCTCTGGATTCAAATAGGGGCCAATAAAAGCATCAGCGAGGTATTTCTGGTAGCTTATAAAAGTATACCCTTTTCTGCGACTTGGTGAGGGAGGCCCATATTTATATGCCCACGCGCGATTTTTGCAGCCTCGTAAATATTTACAGCCCCTTAATTCCCGCAATATATAAAGACAGCCCCCCGCCCGTATGCTCCTTTTTTTGCAGTCCCTTTTTCTAAGCTTTTTCTTGACCATACCCTACTCCAACACAGTGAATGATGAAAACGCCGAATTCCGCCAAAAGTAAAAGAAAATGAAATGAACAATTGAAATTGCAATTGTTTCTCAATCCTCAAAATTAGTACTGCTCCAATTTTTGGAATCTTGTTGTAACATTGAGTGCTAAGTTCTCTTTCTTCCTTCCTCAAAAAGGCGAATTTGGGCTGCTTAAGAAAGGTAACACGCCCAACCTTAAATTATGCAAAGAAGTACGCCTATAGGATTTTTCTGCAGGAAACCTAGGTGAAAAGGAGCATATCTAGTATCAGCTCTAGCAGAAGGCTCTAATAACAGCTATGTTAAGAAACTGCAGTGAAACAGATTAAGCTGCTACAATTACTCATCTGACATGCATAACCTCCCAGGTTGTACAACACCGTTCTATGTTTGCCTTATATTATACTACACTCATCCAAATGCCATCCAAATTCAAAGGAGTCAAAGCTTGGGACATAGTACCACTCCACATAAGTCTATACGTTTAGTATACTCTACGTTGAGACTATACTACTATTACTACTACCGATATTCAGCAAACTGACTATTCTGGGTAAGAGTAGCTCAGAATTACTTGATGCTTCACATAGTTCCTGAGACCTCGGTTCTGGACAATGTGCTGTGCTCATATATTGGATCTCATATATTTACTGTGTGCTATGTATATCAGTGTGCTATAGTGTGTATATGGTAAGATCCAGTTTGATGGTCTCTAGGGTAAGAAGTCATAAGTGTGTTAGTGGTGCATGGATTACATTCCACGCTATCTACTCTAAACCATACCCAGGAAACGGGCTTGGAGAATCTGCGGGGAATAGACCCTGCAGTGGTACTAGTGGTAGTCAGACATAGTCACAAACATACTTGGAAATCAATAACAGAAATAGTATTCGTGGTCAGTCACGAACAGAATACTAGAAAGAGATTCGACCAGGCCATGAAGGGACCAGCTTCTCTGCGGAGATTCAATGACCTAAAGTATGCGAATAGGTGTCAACGAGGTTGAGGCAAAAACCCCCAATAAGAAACTTGGGATCCTGTATCAGCAGCTGAGGTACAACTTGCAGGAGAAACTGGAACTAACCAGTGCACAGTCTTCTCCACTATGAGATTATGTTTAAGTTTACAGTGCCAGAACACTTGAAGAGATTGAACCTCCAAGAAGCCAATGGAAAGGTACCAGTAGTTTGCTACTAAGCCTCAATTTCATAATGATGGTCATATTGGTGGTCATGATGATCATAATGTGTTGGCCATAGTGGTAGACGTGGTCATAACTGTACAAGTGGCAGTTTGTACTGTCTAATGCGTACTGTGGTGTCAATCAACTGGCTGTGTCTGGTCAAATTTATTGATTCCAAAAGTCACTGTCTTTCGAATATCCCAGAGTTTTTACAGACCAAATTGATGACTTAATGTTCAACAAGAATCCACCATGTATGGATATGGATATGGATATGGATATACGCCATCAGAGTGGTCCTTCCCATAGTGGATAACACACTAACCATTATTTCATTCAAATGCTAGAGCCAAAGGAGCAAAAGGATCTCCAAATTAGGTGAAACGGCAACGAAGTATTCCTTTGCCTCCACCGCAGGACGGAATATGGATATCACGAGGTTGGAGAAGTTCTCCGGGTCCACATATCAGTGTCTGAGGATTCATTCCAGTGTATGCAGTTGGTCTCCAGGCCACTAAAAGTCAGGCCAGTACTACGGGACAGTATTGGACGGTACTATTGGACGGTAGTACGGGACAGTATTGAACGGTACTATTGGACGGTACTATTGGACGGTACTACGGGGACAGTATTGGACGGTACTATTGGACGACACTATTGGACGACACTATTGGACGGTACTATTGAACGGTACTACGGGACAGTATTGGACAGTACTACGGGATACTTTGATGGACACTCTGGGTCAGCTAAATGATCTTTAGACTGACTGTGGGAAATACACTAGTGGATTAGGGTGGTAGTAGACTACGGTGGACAGTACTAGTAGTCTATACCTTTCGTGGATAAACCTTTACCTTAGTCAAGAGTATCCATGCATACATCACTAAGGATATAGACCAGAAATGGCAGTTGTCTGGGCTTGTTGCCAAAACTGCATATATCCACTTTCCACTGCCCACTTACTCCCAATTCACCAACGCTTTCATTTTTTATATGATTCTGTTTTTCACTTACTCATTTTCCCTTTTTACCTCTTTTTGGGAAAGAATTGCTGGTTCCGTTTCCTCACATTCCTAATTTGTTTGCGCAGTGCACTAAAGTGGAAAAACTACGAACGCCAGGATAAATCCCAAAATGGTAAAAAAAAACTACAGAGCCACGGAATACATTTAAAGCAGGGAATTTAATCTACACTAGTTTTTTTTGGGATTTAAAAGCGGTTTGGGTTTTGTGGGGAAGAACTAGTGGGAGAATGTGTTTATATGCAGGACATCACCAATTATATGCAGGATAAAAGGAAAATTTTACCCATAGTTCAATTCAAGTGCTTCACTGTAGCGTCTACGCCTACTGACTTGAGGCGATTTGTTTCGTTGTTGGTTATGGTAATTGGTTTAGTTAGATTGGTGATAGTGAAGCCTCACCCCAATATCGAGGGACAAGTTCCTGCTACTTCATAACACCTCCAAAAGCCACAGTCAAGAGCAAAGGCAAATGTAAGTCAAGAGCAAAGGGAAATGTAAGTCAAGAGCAAAGGGAAATGTAAGTCAAGAGCAAACGGAAACGTAAGTCAAGAGCAAAGGAAAACGTAAGTCAAGAGCAAACGGAAACGTAAGCAGCAGAATGTTCAATAACGGCAAACCAAAGAAACAAGATGTCCACCAAGGCATAGTTGAGCACGGACGTGTTCATGCACATAGACTTGGTAGACGACAATGCTGAATCACTACCACCTGATACTTAGAGCCATGGAGCCAGAGCCAGGAATACTAAGTACCATCGAGTTGAGTATCAGACTCATGCTTGGACTTGGACTAGACTCAGATACTCAAAATATTGTTGAAGAATAGTTCTAGCTCGCTCAAGTTGGTGAGATCATTCCGAGACTCGTTGAGGGACGCCAGATACTGGGACCTTTCGTGGTCGCTATAATGATCCTGGGTCTTAGTATTGCTTCTTCCTCGAGGCCAATATAGAGTACAGGGACCAAAGGTCTGAGACCCATTGCCATACCCTCAAGTCCATAATATTTTCCAGTTCTTCCTGCCCCGTTTGGACTATGTGCGCTGAGACTTGGCGCAGGTGCGATTTCAACAGGACCGTTTGTGTAAAGCAACTTTTATATCCGTGGACATAGAGCCAGGATATACTCCTTCACGGGATGAGAAGCAGCTCCGCTAACTTCTGCGAAAACAGGCTGTTTGGGGAAGACACAATTGCCACAGCCTCCGATTGCTAACCGGAAAAACAGTTGAAGACGTAGAGCATGGACGTCTAACATGGACGTATAACATAGACGTCTAACATGGACGTATAACATGGACGTATAACATGGACGTATAACTTGGACGTATAACATAGACGTATAACATAGACGTCTAACTTGGACGTATAACATAGACGTCTAACATGGACGTATAACATGGACGTAGAGGATGGACGTCTAACATAGACGTCTAACATGGACGTAGAGGATGGACGTCTAACATGGACGTACATCACCATGCCCAAGGAATTCCACGATGTCGTAATCTGAATTGCACGGATGCACTGACCCACACTTCGTTTGCTGAAAATTCAAGTATCTCCCGTTCCTCTGTCTTTTTTCAGTCAGTCAGTCGCCGTACACAAGACACACTTTTCCTCACTTAGTCCCCTCAAACACTTTGCATGGTAGATATGTGTGCAGCGAAAAAACACCAACAGACATTCGGAATAGGGAGCTAGGTCGGGGATTTCGCCCATGGCATGGGCCCCGGCCCTTTCTTGCATGGCCATATCCTGCTGCGCTGAATACATATCGGCCATGTCCGGGCCCCAGACCACCTTCCCACAAGACGCACAGTTCTTGTTCCGTATAAGCCAGCCTCTTAAGACATCTCTCCGGTGTGTTTCCATGGCCTTGCGAATCTCGTCATTCACCTTAGACAAACTGATGAGGTTGAACTCGCTCTCAAAATAGAACGACGTGAGAATGTCCTGGAGAATGGCACGCACATTGGAGATTTGCGCTTTTTCCATCACCTGAGAGAGAACACTGTTAAAGAGGGCTGACGAACCACCGTTGGAGTCGATGATCGCTCGGAAACTCCGGTATATGGCCTGGTCCACTTGGTGGGGGCACGTGACGAGGCCTTCGATGAAGAGGCTCCACGTTTGGGGGTTTGGCGTACAGATGGAGATGCCAAACGTGACTATCCTCTCCACACCTCTCTCCACTTCCATTTCTTCCTCACCATCTTTGCCTAAGAGACCGATGGCGTCTATAAGCTGCGTTAATGCCTGCTCATATCGGTTGTTCTGCATATAAACCACCGCCATGGCTTCGTATTGCTTATGCTCCCTGAGCTCATCCAAAAGCACCTGGTTCATGCCCAAAATAGCCTTGTGTTTTTCAACAAGCCCCGTGACCTTGGATGGGGCGTATGTGCAAGATAACCCAATGTATGCCCGGGCCAACGGTTCCACAAACTCCTCTTGCTTCAACATCTGGAGGTACCGGTAAGTATCTGCAGGCGAACATTCCAAGGCCAACAAGTGGATTTTCAGGCAGTATTTGCCGCCCAAAAACGCCATTTCCTCGGGGAAATTCCCAAAGAAGTAATGTCCGTTGCGGCTCAAAAGGGTAAGTACCCGTGACTGCTCCGCCACGGTCCCCCTACTAAACGTATTGGCCAACAAGTCGGCCACCATGGGGAAATCAATCTCCTGCGCCATAGGCTTACCCTGGCTCTGCATCCAAACATCCAAGGCCTTGGAATACAGGCGTACCTGCACATAGTGCCGGAATGCTGCCCAGTAGAACTCCGCCGTTTTCATTTGTTCCAAGAGAAACGTTTCATCGGGGGCAAAGTAAAACGGTAGTATGCACTCCAAAGCAAGTTCTCGGTCCTTATGACTCTCCAAGTCGGTTTCCCGGAGCAACCAGTCCACGGAGTCCTGCACCACGGAATCGGCTATGCGTATAAATTGGTGATATTTGGGGTAGTTGCGGGCCACGAACACCGCAAGCTGCACGAAGTCCTTGGGTCCGAGAATGTCACCGTTGACACTGAAGGTATCAAGAACTGCATCCATGATGTACTGGCGACTGAGTCCGTTTTTGGTCTCGGTATTCAACACTGGGTTTTCCAAGAACTCATTTAGGGTCGCCAACATCTCAAAACTGCTTTTTTGCAAGAAAAAAAGAAGGTACGGGAACGGCGAGTCGCGGAGTCCTGAAAAGGGGGCACTGTCCACTTTTTTGGCGCTGAAAAGAAGCCCACAGATGGCCTCTCGCCCTAACACTTCCTGATGCTCGTCCATAAACTCATCGGTTGGGAATTTGCGCCCAGAGAGAATGTAGGACATGTAGGAGTAGACCAAATAGCGGCTTTCTTCTGATTTCTCTTCCTCCTGCATATAGAGCCCTTCCACCAACTCCACCAACGGAGTCAAATAATCTTGGAAAACACAGTTCCAGATATAAACACTGCATTCCGTCAAGCCATGAGTCCTGCACAACTTCAAAGTCATATCGATATTAAGCGTGGAAATATCCAAAAGACAAACCATCTCGGTCAAGCGTTCTCCATAGCCATTTTCAACCGAGTACTGCACAAGAAGCTTGAATATGTATGGGGAAAGATTGGGGATTTTCCGGCAAAGAATGTAGCTTGAAAGCGACTCGAAAAATGCCTTCTTAGGTGCACTTTTCTCGTACACTAGCTCAATAACATCAAGGAGGTCAGAGTCCAATATGCCGTCTCTGTTTGCGGCAATTTCCGAAACCACCTGAAGAAACACGCGAACATGGGGATCAGGCGATGCCACGGAATCTTCTGAAGGTGCAGAAACTATAACAGAAGGTACAGATTCTAAAACAGAGGCAGGTTTCGAAACACAAGACGCAGCTTCGTGCATTATCTTGATGAGAAATGGCTCCACCACCTGCTGTCTTTCCTTGAGCGTATGCGGAAGTCCATACAAAAGAAGCCAGCCCCTTTCTTCCGAACTGTAGTAGTCGTATGCACACCATAGGGCATCGGAAAAACGCTCTTCAGAGAGCAACGACACAAGATGGTCGGCCCATTTCATCGTGGTTCCGGTATACAAGGCAACCGGTTCAACTAGCACCACTGGCCGGTGCCGGAAGATCTGGAGCAGGTTCTGGAGTCGTTGGAGGTTAAGATCTTCAGAAGTGGTAAACGGAAACCTTTCCCTGGCCACCAAAGTCAATTTTGGGCAGTAGAAAAAACACATTTCCCTGGATTTCTCTGCTGAATCTCGTACCACCACACACAAAATCTCCGAGTTGAGCCATTTCAAGGCCTCAACCTCGTGGCCAAGGGCAAACCGGAACAGAGCCCGTTTTCGGTGTTGAAGCACCGGAATTCCCCGGTCTTTATCCTTCAATCCCGATAAGATCTGCATATAATTGGGTGGAAGAGCAGAGAAATCCACTTCTAGAACACTGAGCACATTGGACCACGAGTATGCCAACTTGGCACTGGAGGTGCTCTGTATGCATGGGTACCAAGCCAAAAGCCCCACACTTGAAGGATTCAGTTCCACGTCTTTGGGCCGCAGCACCTGGAAGTGGATCTTGGCGTAGCTGGAGCCCGAATTGTTTAGTGACCGAATGGAAAAGGCAGTGAGAGTGTTGCACGTGATCACAGCCACTAGTCCAATCTGGTCCGTGATCTGGGCAGATGTACCCACAGGAAGAATCTGGCAATCAAGGATCCTGTTATAAAAATGGCCCAGACTAGCCAGATTCTGACTAGCCAGATTTTGACTAGTACCTTTTTGACTCACCAAGTTTTGAGCGTCTGCGTCAGAAGTACCACCCTTTCTTCGTATTTTCTCATCACATTCATGCACCTTCTCACTTGTATAGTATACCTTGAAAAACTTGGAGAAACCATGGTGAAAAAAAACGGAGCGGGCCAGATCCGAGGTCACGAGATCATAGGAATCACCCACAAAAGCCACCGCAAGAATTTGGGGGGTAGGAGTGGAGGGTTTTCGGGAAGGGGGGTGGATCACGTGATGCGGAGTCACTGTCTGGGTCTGTTTCGGGCCTGGAAACTCCCACACTGTGACTCTTCCGTCAGAAGACCCTGCAGCAGCCAAACGGCCATCCGAGGATACCGAAATGCATGTTACAGGGGAGTAAATGGCGGAAAAAACCGCGGCATCGGCATTTTCGGGGTTGATTTCTCCATTTTCAGTCTCCAAATGCTCAAAAACATGCGCCAATTTCTGGTGGTAATTGAAACATGCCACTGCTCCTCGACTAAGACCAACCAAAATGTAGGATGGAGAAAGTTGGATGCAGCAGGGTACTCCAAACCGAGCAGAGAACTTGGACGACCGTAGGATTTTCTCCACGCCACCTGCGGCTGACCAATGGATGATCTCGGTTATCTGGGGTCCACACCCCGATTCAGTACCAGATTGTGCAGTACCAGATTGTGCAGTACCAGATTGTGTAGTACCAGATTCTGTAGTACCAGATTCTGTAATGGCACCAGGTCCTGTATCATGGATGTTTGATGGAGTTGGAGATCGGGAAGGCAAGGAAAGAGAATGTAATTGTTTCTGTGAATCACGTGCCCGTCTCACTAGCGACGTCTGGCTATGGGAGCGGTCGTCAAAGTGCCGTCGCCGGTACGGCAGCGTGGTAGACATTGAACTGGAGGCAGACATGGCTAGAGTTTCATATGATCTGATGAATGAATAGGAGATGCAGGAGTAATAGACAGTGGCTAGTTTAAGTCAGATCTAGATCTAGGGATAGCTGGTTCGATGAGGTATGAAGAGCTAGACACAAGATGTGTAGCTAGGTGTATGGAATAGCTATCCAAGTAATAGATATGTATGGGATAGCTAGATGGAGGAGCTATATTAAGCTGTAGATATGATATATCCAGGTGAAGTGGTAGATGGATTAGCTAGATATATCGACCAGGTGGAATGATCTAGCGTATCTGAGTGGAAATGGAATAGCCAGATAATAAAGCCAGGTGGAATATCCAGGTAATAAAGCCAGGTGGAATATCCAGATGTAATAGCCCGATGTGATAGGCAGGAGTTGCTAGTTGGAATAGAAGTAGCTCAATCTGATTAGTGGTTCACTGCTGTGGAATGCCAGATAATGGAGAGTATTCAATATGGATGAATTCAGATAGGTGTCCAGATAGAAGTTTCCAATATATGAGTGTCCAGATGGGAGTATCCAATATATGAGTATAGCCAAATGAGTGCTATATGGAGTAAATAGTAGCCAGACGGAAGGCCAAGTTATCAGCAATGGAAAATAACGAGTATGGATAGCTAAGGCGAGTAGCTGAACCTGATAACACCCAGTAGGAAAAGTGGGGTATGCAGTAGACTGAATTTCGGAATAGCAGTGGAGCAGTGGATAACTAGATGAGATTCCAGAGAGTAGCTGGACGGGAACGGATCAATGGTCACCTGAGATCGATCTCATATAGTAAACAATGTATAGTCCCAGACAAGGAAATTGTGACTGTAAAAGCAGCTGTGTGGTATTGCAATGGCCAGAAATAATGGCTAGAAATAATGGCCAGATGTAATGACCAGAAATAATGACCAGAAATAATGGCTAGAAATAATGACCAGAAATAATGACCAGAAATAATGACCAGAAATAATGACCAGAAATAATGACCAGAAATAATGACCAATATAGGTGGCTGGCTCAATTGTTCGCTAGGCGATATCTCTTGAACCTCTGACTAGGAGCTATGAGTAATTATGACAGGATGGATCGCTAGATCAATAGCTGCACATGTGTATGACTAGACGGAAAGGTCAGGAATGGCTCTGTTCTCGATGATATTGTATGGCTGATAGAGTAGCTATATCAAGCAGCTGTGTGGGTATTATGAAGTGGAGTATGGCAGTAGTCTTGGCAGTAGTCTTGGCAGTAGCCTTAGTATGGCAGTCTGAGTATAGTCTGAGTATAGTCTGAGTATAGTCTGGGTATAGTCTGGGTATAGTCTTGGTGTGACTGAAGTTTAGTATGGCAATCCGGGTATACTATGGACTATGGACTATGGACTATGGACTATAAGATATCAGGAGTATGGAGCGAGTGGAGCTTAGATAGAGGTGCGGGCCACGTGACCGACAGACTCCAGTCCAGCACCACGCCCCATGCGCCATACACGCATCACCACTCATCACCAACTACCAACTGCCAACTGCCAACTGACAGGCAATTGATCACCTTTCATTTCCAGATTGGTCACTACAGTACCAGACCAACAGAGCCAGACAGGACGCACTCCATACTTCATTCCATACCACACTCCTGGCCATACATTACTAGAGTACGAGAGAGTACAGTACGAGAGAGTACAGTACGAGAGAGTACACTAATCGACAGTACAGGCCATTCCATTCAGTACTAGACAGTACAGAAATTCATTACTGACAGATTGCTGCATTAGAATACACTACTAGAGAGTGCAGCTGTGGATTACTGGACAGTGAACCATTAGATAGTACTACCGACTACATTACCAGACAGTACTGCTGTTGATTTTAGTACTGCTGTTGATTCCAGTACTGCTGTTGATTCCAGTACTGCTGTTGATTACCAGACAGTGAAGCTGTTGATTACACACTACTCGTGTTGATTCTAGTACTGCTGTTGATTACTAGACAGTGAAGCTGTTGATTCTAGTACTGCTGTTGATTACTAGACAGTACTCCTGTTGATTACTAGACAGTACTGCTGTTGATTACTAGACAGTACTGCTGTTGATTACTAGACAGTACTCCTGTTGATTACCAGACAGTACTGCTGTTGATTTTAGTACTGCTGTTGATTTTAGTACTGCTGTTGATTACCAGACAGTGAAGCTGTTGATTCTAGTACTGCTGTTGATTCCAGTACTGCTGATTACCTTACATCACTGCACAGTACACTACCAGACAGTCTTCTGTTGCTCACCATACATTACTAGAGAGTACGGAGAGTACTGCTACAGCACAATGAATCTCTCGCTACAGGACCCGTTTTCCGTGGCCAAGGAGTACCCCGATACGCTCGTTCACACGCTCCAGTATGGCCACTCGGTGTGTATACAGTTCAACCGGAAAGGCGACTACCTCGCGTCAGGACTTAGTGACGGAACGGTGATCATCTATGATCTCTTGAGCTACGCCATCATTTGCGTGCTCCGAAAAGACGGACACGTGCGGCCCATCACCTCGTTGACCTGGTCCCATTGTGGCCGCTACCTCCTCTCGTCGCTGCAGGACTGGAGCTGTATTCTCTGGGACCTCCAGTATGCCAATGCACGTGATACGCCCCATCCGGAATCCCCTTCCCATCAAACCACTCCTCGTCCAGGAACTGCATCTAAGGGAACCTCTCGGGATTTGGCCATGCAGAACCCGGCCATAGTGGAGAAGATCCGGTTCGGAGGGCCCATCTGGCTGGCGTGTCTCCATCCCCGCAACCCATTTCTCTTTACAGCCTCTCTTTTCGAGGACTCTCCTGTATACGTAGAAATACGAAGGAGGGGGCGCAAGGGACTCAAAGAAGGACTTAAGGAGGGACATAAAGAGGAAGGTACTAAGGAAGGAAGAATGGAAGGACTCAAAGAGGAAGTTAAGGAAGAACTTAAAGCAGGGGTCCACAAAATAACACTACAGACGGAGCCCAAGGTGCAGGACGAAGACGACCCCGAAGACACCAAATCCAAGCACCAGACGCTCGTGACCATCTTCTCCACCTCCGGAGACTACCTCCTCTGCGGCACCAGCAAAGGTTGGCTCAACGTGATTGATGCACACACCATCGAAACTGTGCACCTGGTCAAAGTGGCCAACTGCAACATCAAAAGCTTGGTTGTTTCGCCCAACGGCCGCAAGCTCGCGGTCAATTGCCTGGACAGGATCATCCGGCAGATCCACTTGCCCGATTTCATCAACAACAAAAACCCCGAACACTGGGACTTTGATGTGGAGCACCGATACCAGGATGTGGTCAACCGGCTCCAATGGAACGGAGTAACTTTCAACGCCAACTCGGATTTCTTGGTGGCCTCCACGTTTGGCCAGAGTCTGCAGGATCTCTATCTATGGGAAACGGGCATGGGTTCGCTTATAAAGATCTTGGAAGGGAGCCAGGAGGAGTTGATCGATGTCAAGTGGAACTATAATAAGTGCATGATCGGGTCCACGGGGCTTGATACGGGCACCGTGTACCTTTGGCTGATCCAATTCCCGTCCAAATGGAGTGCTTTGGCCCCAGATTTCGTGGAGATTGAGGAGAACGAGGAGTACCAAGAGCGAGAAAACGAGTTTGACATTTTGGACGAGACCGAGGTCATAAAGAAACGCATGGAGGAGGAGGACTTGGAGATTGATATTCTTCTGAACGAGCAAACTGATGTGCGTGGCTTCGATACCCAGATTACTAGTTTTGTGATTCCTATCAATTACGAGCTGTCAGTGGTGAATGTGTGAACAGTCCATTCGTGAAGCATATCATGCATACCATGCATACCATGCATACCATGCATAAATCAATCCACAACATAATAACAAGTCTGTCAATGGACGCAACTTGACCGAGATCATAAACCAGGAGTACGAGAACGTGCGGTACTTGCCTGAGATCAAGCCCCCACACAACTTGGTGGCAAACTCCAATATTGTGAGAGTGGCCAAGAGTGCTGATTTGCTTGTGTTCAACTTGCCTTACCAGTTCTTGCCCAAGATCTGTGAACAGTTGAAGGGCCACGTCAAGCCCCTCACGCGGGCCATCTCGTGCCTCAAGGGCTTGGAGGTGACTCCAGAAGGATGCAAGCTTTTGACTTCAGTCATTGCTGAGAAACTTGGTATCACTTGCGGAGCTCTTTCTGGGGCCAATTTGACGTCAGAGATCTCGCGTGGTTGGTGGTCCGAAACCATCGTGGCATACCCACTTCCAAAGGACTTCCAGGGTGAAGGAAAGGACGTGGACCATGGGCTCTTGAAGTCGGCACATAATAACAGGTCTGGCCTTAATATTGCTGCATAATATTGACTATTCATGGACCTGATGGAAATGGGTCTGGCTGGGTATTGGTATAGAGTGGTAGTCCAAGTCTACTCATTGTTATCTCAGTGGTACTATTGTTAGCACGCCAGGACTTCATACTGGGGCTGACTTGAGATGTATTCAAACATACACTTCTGGGCTCGTTCCTCCACGATGAACTTGTGCCCTCTGTCTCTAAGGACGACCTCTTGGAGATCTTTACCAGCTTGCATTTGCACCCGGGGTCATCCCAGTTGATGGCAGAAACCATCAACAGCTCATCTACTACTACTGGTAGAATCACACAGGAGTTCATAAAGAAGAGACAACAAGCTGAAAACAAATCGTCCGAGTCTTAGTCTGCAGCCATTGCATTAAGTGCTGACAAGGTCCAGCTTGTGGCTCACTTACCTAATCAAGAGTGTTTTCGTTGAAGATTCCCCAGGAAGAGGAAGCAGCCACCATTAAGTAGTCTGCCGGAAGGTAGCCTGTGTGGTAGCGTTGAATAGAGAATGGGCGTGGACGGTGAAGCAGAAGGGGCGTAGTAGTTCCTGAAAAGTGGTGCTCAATCCTTACACGAGCAGTTAGGCTTGGATCTAACAATCACTAGGTACTATGAACTAGCTACTCGGGCTGCTGAGATGAACAACCCCGGAAATCGAACACAAACACCCGCACACCCATCTACCTCAGCAGAAAAAGGCCCAATGCAAAGCCAGCTTTTTCCATCGGAATTTCTTAATGAACATTTATTGCGCCATGCAGGAATTCCGGATAACATCGAAGTTTACTTTGGAGAGAAGGTTTGTTGTGCGTTTTTAGAAGGGTCTCAGGCCAGTTCCGACTCACTCCAATCCGACTCACTCCAATCCGACCGCACCGTTCCTTTCTGAGGGTTGCAGCCATCCACACCCAAGTCCTAAACCAAAGTGTACAAGGGTACTTTGCTATCTAGCACTTTACTCGTGTAGTGCTTTACGTATTGGGGCCATCAGGAAAGCCGTCTGGATGCACCATAGTATCTGGCCCAGGATTTGAACTTGGTCTACATTACAGTCACTTCCAGAGCCCAGAAAAAAAAAAAGGAAAAACGGCCTCTATGAATCGTGCAAACCAGTATATCAGTTTTACCAACTGAATCTAAAAATAGGTATACCTTCACCTATGGAGATGTTAGGATACCTGTCTACCTGACACAATGGCCAGTGCTCTACTCCGTCTTTGGTTGAATAGTTATATGAGAAGCTTTGGAGGAACCACCAACAGACAGATGACTTCATACGAAGCATCATACATGAATCCAACAAAAAGCCCCAGCACTACTTTTTGAAGTTTACCTCTCTTGAGTTCATGATCCGGAACGGCTGAGTCTTTTGATCGTTTCTTTTATCTTAGTACTAATGTGTACACGACATCCGGGTGGTTACTTGCGATAGCGCTCTAGGTAGCGCAGAATGCCCTCTATATGCAACGTTGACTTTGTTAATGTTTCTAAGTTTATTGATTGCTTATCGCAGATAGGGCAATTATAGTCCTGCTTCTATGCTAATCTTCTTTAACTTTGGTAACTAATATTTGTCTTGGGATATAAGGTTTGGGATGATTATGAGGGATGTGTATCTAATGTTGTTATTAACATTGAGGGTGTGTTGCAACTTTTGATAATGTCTGTTGAACTTGAGGCATCATCCCATGTGAGTGTGCTTTATGGAATGAAAGGATCAACCCATGTGAGTGTACTTTATGGGATGAAGGGATCAGCCCATGTGAGTGTACTGCATGCTCGAGTGATTGTTTACAGATGAAAAAAAAAGCAAGGCTCTCGTCTAGCTCTCTAGTTCTCTCTAGGCTTTGGCCATTGACTTGCAGGAGACAATGGGAGTAGTAGAGTGGGACAGGTGGACCTTAAGAAGGGACGAGTATCCTCATGGTAGAGAAGAAGAATCTCGGAGTATAAGTTTGGATACCGATCCTAATATACATGATTAAAGATGATGACTAAAGTTTCACACTAAAGTGAATAGTTGGAACTTAACCTGATAATTGTTCCAGAATACGGGAGTGTATATCATACCTCTCGAAAAACTAGTACTTTATTTATAAATCCTTTTACTTTATCTGGGTTAGGTATCATTAATTTTAATAATTTTGGTATCATTAATTTTAATAATTTTGGTATTATTAATTTTAGTATCATTAATTTAGTATCATTAATTTTAATAATTTTGGTATTATTAATTTTAGTATCATTAATTTTAGTATCAGTATTAGTTCTTATTATAGAAAAACCAAGATAAGCTAACTTCGAAAGCCTACTTCATAAAACCAAATCTGTTAATTCATTAATGGAAATGCTGCCTACACCCAGGTGTAGATGACAAATGTTTAAAAAAGTTGTTAAAGTAGCAAAGAATGATGAAGGGCACTTGGGGCTCCTTGGACTCATTCATCCTGCACCGAACTTGGCAATTGTCTGAAGCCAAAGCTGCTCCTGACGAAAGACCCGTATGCGAGTCTGTACTCGTTCCTCCGAGCCTTGAGGCTTCTGGGAACCTTTAGGCTGGTCCAAATCCGTTGTACTGTGGGTCAGCACAGCTGATGTTCAACACGCCCACCAGAAGACTTTACCATGAGACTGGACACCAATTACTATCAACTATGAACTATGAACTATGAACTATGTACTATATACTATGTACTATATACTATGTACTATATACTATGTATTATAAATTACTATATACTATGTACTATATACTATGAACTATATACTATGAACTATGAACTATATACTACAGTGTTTTTGGAAACTATTCAAACCAACACAGCAAAATGTTTCGTACTCCTTCACATAGTTTTTCAAACCAAACGCTCACACCAACTTTCATTAGAATTCACTATTTGAAATGGTAAATCTGGATGACTGTCTAATAGGTAATAAATTTCGGAGTCTTTCAATATAATCAAGGCTCAAAACCGAGAGGAACTGAATTGGAAGGGGTACGATACTTTTTGACTGATTGGTTTGTATAATTTGCTAGTGTCGTTTGAATTGTTTTATCGTGCTAGTTTGAATTGTTTTCAAAAACACTGTATATAATATCAACTATAAATTACTATATACTATATACTATGAACTACTATGTACTATGTACTATATACTATGAACTACTATGTACTATATACTATGAACTATATACTATGAACTACTATGTTCTATGTACTATCAACTGTCAACTATGAATAATGTACTATAGATACTATAGATGATGTACTGCTATGTTCTACAGTGTTTTTCGAAACTATTCAAACCAACACAGCAAAATGTTTCGTACTCTTTCGCCCAATCTTTCAAACCAAATGGTGAATGCGTCACGCCAGATTTAATAAAATTCAATGTGGAGAAAAGTTGATCTGATGATTGTCTTATATAAATTCAGGAGTCTTGCAATATTAGTCAAGGCTCAAAACGGACGGATTTGAACTGGAAGGGGTACGAAACTCTTTAAGTTATTGGTTTGAAACATTTTGCTAGTGTGGTTTGAATCTTTTATCGTGTGGGTTTGAATAGTTTTGAAGAACACTGTATGTACTATGAACTATGTACTATGAGCTATGAATTATGTACTATGAACCATGTACTATACTATGAACTATGTAATATCAACTATGGACCATATACTATGTACTATCAACTATGAATAATGTACTATATATACTATGTACTATGTACTACGTACTACGTACTATGAACTACTATGAACTTTTTACTATTTACTATTTACTATGAACTATGAACTATGTACTACGTACTATGAACTACTATGAACTATTTACTATTTACTATGAACCATGTACTATCAACTATGAACTATGTACTATGTACTATGTACAGTGTTTTTCGAAACTATTCAAACCCGCACGATAAAAAGATTCAACCACACTAGCAAATTATACAAACCAATAATTTAAAGACTTTCGTGCGTCTTCTACTTCAGTTCCATTTGTTTTGAACTTTGACTGATATTGAAAGACTCCTAAATCTACTACATATAAGGCAATCCTCCAGATTCAACATTTCATCAAATTGAATTTTAAATAAAGTTGGTGTGGACGTTTGTTTAAGACTGTGCGAAGAAGTACGAAACATTTTTCTGCGCTGGTTTGAATAGTTCTCAAAAACACTGTACTATGTACTATGTACTATGAACTATGAACTATGAACCATGTACTATATACTATATAATATCAACTATAAATTACTATATACTATGAACTACAAATTACTATGAACTATGAACTACTTACTATGTACTATTTACTATGTACTATGAATTATGTAATATCAACTATGAACTATATACTATGTATTATAAATTACTATATACTATGAACTATGTACTATGAGCTATGAACCATGTTCTACAAATTACTATGAACTATGTACTATGTACTATGAACTACTATAGATGATATACTGCTATGTTCTATGTACTATCAACTATGTACTATGTACTATGTACTATGAACTATGAACTATGAACCATGTACTATGTACTATATAATATCAACTATAAATTACTATATACTATATACTATGAACTACTATGTACTATATACTATGAACTACTATGTTTTATGTACTATCAACTGTCAACTATGAATAATGTACTATATATACTATAGATGATGTACTGCTATGTTCTATGTACTATATACTATGAACTATATACTATGAACTATATACTATGAACTATGTACTATGTACTATTTACTATGTACTACAGTGTTTTTCGAAACTGTTCAAACCCGCGCCATAAAACAATTCAAACCACACTAGCAAAATAACAAACCAATAACTCAAAAGGTTTCGTGGTCCTTCTACTTCAGTTCCATGTATTTTGACCCTTGATTGATATTGCAAGACCCCCAAATGTACTCTATATAAGGCCCTCCTCCAGATTCAACATTTCAGAATCTTGAATTCTAATGAAAGATGGTGTGAGCATTTGGTTTGAAAGATTATGCGAAGAAGTACGAAACATTTTGCTGTGTTGGTTTGAATGGTTTTCAAAAACACTGTATATACTATGTACTATATACTATGTATTATAAATTACTATATACTATGAACTACTTACTATGTACTATGTACTATATACTATGAACTATATACTATGAACTACAAATTACTATGAACTATGAACTATTTACTATGAACCATGTACTATATACTATAAATTACTATATACTATGAACTACTATGAATTATGAACTATGTACTCTGTAATATCAACTATGAACTATGTACTATGAATACAGTGTTTTTCAAACCATCCAAACAGCACGGCACAATTAAACAAACCAATGATTCAAAAAGGTTCGTTCCCTTCGCCCAGTCTTTCAAACCATGGCGTAATAGTTTCACACCATCCTTCATTAGAATTCAATATTCCGAAATGTAAATCTTGAGAATTGCCTCATATGTACAGTGCTTTTCGAAACTATTCAAACCACACTAGCAACATGAAGTACAGTATTACTTAAAACTATTCAAATCCGCGGGATAAAACAAGTCAAACGACACTAGCAAATTAAACAAACCAATAATTCAAAGCGTTTCGTACTCATTTCACTCCAGTTCCATCCGTTTTGACCCTTGACTAATTTTACAAGACTCCTAAATTTATGACATATACAGTATTTTTGAAAACTATTCAAACCAGCCCCACAAAATGTTTCGAACCAAGATAGAATGGTTCAAACCAGTGCGACAAAACGATTCAAACGAACCGTTCAAAACGTTTCGATCTCTCTCCAGTTCCTTCCATCCGTTTTAGCCCTCCATTGGTACTGTAAGACTCCCAAATGACCCCCAAATGTAGTACATATAAGACAATTCTCTTGGTTTAAGATTTCAGAACATTGAATTCTGATGAA
The DNA here is from genome assembly GCA_002374405.1 of Metschnikowia cubensis. Taxonomy (NCBI): domain Eukaryota; kingdom Fungi; phylum Ascomycota; class Pichiomycetes; order Serinales; family Metschnikowiaceae; genus Metschnikowia; species Metschnikowia cubensis. The sequence continues at coordinate 68,901 of NKZA01000051.1, forward strand.
AGTTGGTTTAACACATTACGCCATTTGCTTTGCAAGACTGTGGCAAGGCATACCAACATTTTTGAATGATTGGTTTGTTTAATTTTGCTAGTGTGGTTTGAACATTTTGCTGCGCTCATTTGAATCGTTTAAAACCACTTATCGTGCGGCTTTAACCGACTGTGTTTTTGTATAATGTTTTGTATTTTGTATTTTTGTATAATGTTTAGTATAGTATTTTGTATTTTTGTATAATCTTTCGTATAGTCTTTTGTGTAGTCTTTTGTATAGTCTTTTATATAGTCTTTTGTGTAGTCTTTTGTGTAGTCTTTTGTATAGTATTTTGTATAGTATTTTGTATTTTTGTATAATGTTTTGTATAGTATGTTTAGTATAGTATTTTGTATTTTTGTATAATGTTTTGTATAATGTTTTATAGTCTTGTATAGTGAATTGTAAATGCGTGCGCTATGTGTATAACTCTTAATAAGAAGCATCAATGAAAATGTTCTATGTAATTATCCATTCAAATTTATTTGTATATTGCACCACTTCACTTGGCTTAGACTGACTCTTGTATGATAGCAAGGGCCTCGCTGGTGAATTGTTTGTATTTTTATATAATGTTTAGTATAGTAAGGTCTGTATATGTTTTGTAAAGTATTTTTGTATAGTCTTTTATATAGTATTTTTGTATAGTCTTTTGTATAGCCTTTTGTATACAGTGTCTTTCGAAACTATTCAAACCTGCACGATAAAGAGATTCAAACCAATAATTTAAAGATTTCGTACCCGTGCCACTTCAGTTCCGTGCGTCTTAACCCTTGATGAATATTGCAAGACTCCTGGATTTATATAAGACAATCCTCCAGATTCAACATTTCAGAATGTTGAATTCTAATGAAAGTTGGTGTGAACATTTGGTTTGAAAGGCTGTGCGAAGGAGTACGAAACATTTTGCTGCGCTGGTTTGAATAGTTTTGAAAAGCACTGTAGTATAGTAAGTTTTGCATAATGTTTTGTATAGTCTTTTGTATAGTCTTTTGTATAGTCTTTTGTATAGTCTTTTGTATAGTCTTTCGTATAGTCTTTTGTATAGTCTTTTGTATAGTCTTTTGTATAGTGTTTTTGTATAATGCTTTGTATAGTAAGGTCTGTATAGTGTCTTTGTATAGTATTTTAGTCTTTTGTATAGTATTTTTGTATAGTATTTTAGTATTTTAGTATAGTATTTTTGTATAATGTTTTAGCAAAATATTTTTGTATACAGTGTTTTTGAAAACAATTCAAACCAGCTATAAAACAATTCAAACCACACTAGCAAATTAAACAAACCATTCATTCAAAAAGTATCGTACGCCTTTCACTCCAGTTCCTTTCGGTTTTGAGCCTTGACTAATATTTCAAGACTCCTAAATTTATCAACTATTAGACAATCCTCCAGATTCAACATTTCATCACATTGAATTTTTAAAGCTGGTGTGAAACATTACCATTTGGTTTGAAAGATTTGCGAAGGAGACGAAACATTTTGTCGCTTTGGTTTGAATAGTTTCAAAAAACACTGTAGTATGTTTAGTATACAGTATTTTTCGAAACTATTCAAACCAATACAGCAAAATCTTTCGTACTCCTTACGAAGTCTTTCAAACCAAAAGTTCACACCAACTTCATTAGAATTCAATGTGATGAAATGTTGAATATGCCTTATATGCAGTACTTTTGGGTGATTTGGGAGTCTTGCAATACAATCCAGGTCAAAACGGACGGAATGGAGTGAAAAACTCTTTTAATAATTGGTTTGTTTAATTTGCTAGTATGGTTTGAATTGTTTTATTGCGCTGGTTTGAATAGTTATGAAAAACACTGTAGTAAGTTTTGTATAATATTTTGTATAGTCTTTTGTATAGTAAGGTCTGTATATGTTTTGTATACTCTTTGTATAGTCTTTGTATAGTCTTTGTATAGTCTTTGTATAGTCTTTGTATAGTCTTTTGTTTACTAAGTTCTGTATATGTTTTGTATTTTTGTATAGCAAGGTCTGTATATGTTTTGTATAGTATTTTATATAGTATTTGTATAATATTTGTATACTCTTTTGTATACTCTTTGTATACTCTTTGTATAGTCTTTGTATAGTCTTTGTATAGTCTTTTATATAGTATTTTGTATAGTCTTTTGTATAGTCTTTGTATAGTCTTTGTATAGTATTTTGTATAGTATTTTGTATAGTATTTGTATAATGTTTTGTATAGTATTTTGTATAGTATTTTATGTAGTATTTTATATAGTGTTTTATATAGTATTTTATATAGTATTTTGTATAGTCTTTGTATACTCTTTGTATACTCTTTGTATAGTCTTTGTATACTAAGTTACTAAGTTCTGTATATGATTTATTTGGTGGGTGCCTGGTTCTTCTCCGATCATATGGACTGGTTTTGGAGGAAAGACGCGCACTCATCAAGAATTGAAGATGCCCCCAAAAATCGAAAACAGACAGTTTTTGACTCTGCCTCCATGGAGCATGTCGGAAAAAGCAACAGCTGCCCCAGAATATCCACACTTGAAATTTAGGCGAATCTTGGGGAATCTGGGCGGTCTTGGTCACACAGAGGGGTCTTCATGTGCATCCGGCATATACCGCGTCACGTGCGTGACACGCAGCAATGTTGGTAAATAAAACTTCCAAGTAAATATCCTGCACACAGCACTCTCCCCCCAGCTAATCTTCACTTCGCTAATCAAGGGGCAAATGCGTGTATTGGCGACATCCACAAGCGATGGAGAAAGAAACGACACTCACGTGATGCTTCTATGCAAGCCCGCTAGCCAGTAGCGATAACTGCGGGCAACGGCGTGGTCACGTGAGACAACCCAAAACAGCAGGTGTTTCCCCTGACCAGGCCGAGATTCGGAAAAGTAGGATCTACATCCCAAGCTACCCCAACGTCGGAATCAGCTGTGCCCCATAAAACCGCCTTTTCCGCCTAATGTACCTCCCAAAATGGGCCAGGCACCGGAGGTCATGTGACACCCCACGGTGCGGGTGTATGCAGTGCCACTGTTTTGTCCAAAAAACACCAGGAAAATCTTCTCATCTACCATTCACTCTACCCTTCCGCCAAGTGGCTTGTGATTGCATTCAACTGTGACCATATACAGTCTAGCCCCCCCCTACCAGCCCCGCTACCTAGACTCTCCCCAACCCCACGTTTTTTTTTTGTTGCTGTCTACACCTCCATATTTCGCTTCCTCTCCACCACGATAACAAACCTCCCGATCCACCATCCACCACCCAACAGAACACACAACGCCACAAAACACATACCAACCCCCGAGGCCCGTCCTATAGCTCCAGACTCAAAAACACAGGCCAGGATCCGCCCCATTTACATAGTCCAGGTCAAATAGATCAGACCACAGGACAGATCACCGCAGGGCCCTCAAACCCGTACACCAGGAGGATATAACCAAAAGTAAACCAAACCAAACCAAACCAACCCTCCCGAAACCCGTACACCAGATTCTGCAACCACCAGCCAGTACGTCAGGAACCAGTACACACGGGCATTATCACCATTTCAGTCATATAGACATATTCAGTGTCAACACACAAGTACCGTGTGACCCCCAACCTTACATAATTATTTAAATGTCGGAGAAACGAGGTGCTGAGGAGCTTCCAGCTTTCGAAGACCCACAGGACCTAGTCAATGCAGTTGTTTCCACGCTCCAGGTGCCCGAGGAAAAAACAAACGTGGCCATGACCTATGCCAACGACAAGAACGTGGCGTCCGAGGTCCAGGCATACGCCAAGATCGCCGGCCGTGACTGGACGTATTATGTCAAGCTGCTTGCCATCTCTATAGGCAGGAACACCGAGAATGTGCCCTCCCAGCCTCTGCTGCTGCAGGGCCAGGTCGTGCAGATCGACTTGGGGCCGGCCAAGGTGGTTTCCAGACAACATGCTGCCATCACCTATAATATTGACTTGCGATGCTGGGAGTTGAAGGTGTTGGGGCGCAATGGTGCTCGGATCGATGGGGTCAAGATGCCGGTGGGCCATAATTCCGCCACTCCTTTACATTCCGGTGCCATTTTGGATGTGGGAGGAACGCAGATGATGTTCATTTTGCCGGATACGCCGCCGTCCATCTCGCAGAAAATGCTCCTGTCGTGCTTGGCCCGCTACAAGGGAAAGATGGCCAAGCTCGGGGCTCCTAACCACATCAACAGTTCCCGTCCCAATGGTGGCCTCACCAGCAACAACTCGGCCTCGAATAATGGGGCAACTAATGGAGCCAATGGCTCAGCAAATTCTGCCAATGGTTCTGCCTCTACAAACTATTCCCGGTTCCCCAATGGGTTCGTCCTGCAGGCAGCTCACGGCAGTTTGGGCCCCATGTTTGACAAAAACGCCTTATCCCAGTCACCGTCCCGAGCCGCGGTGCTGCTCCAAAATAACCTTGACCAGGATTTGTCCAGTGAAAAAGCGAAGGGCATCAAGCCCCCCTACTCATATGCCACCATGATCACACAGGCCATTTTATCGGACCCTGAAGGAGTCATGTCACTTTCGGAAATCTACGAGTGGATCTCCAGCCACTATGCCTACTACAAGTACTCCAAGGCCGGGTGGCAGAACTCCATCCGTCACAACTTATCGTTGAACAAGGCCTTTGAAAAGGTGCCTCGAAAACCCAATGAGCCGGGCAAAGGAATGAAGTGGCAGATCTCCGAATCCTACAGGACAGAATTTTTGAAGAAGGTGCAAACGGGTACACTTTCCAAGTCTCGCCGTGGGTCTTCTGTTTCAAGGACATTACAGATCCACTTGGCCACGCACCAGGCACTTCCGGATCCTGGCAAGAATCCCATGAAGACCGAACTGCATTCTCGGAACGGGTCCATGGAGAACCCGCAACTCATGCAGTATGCCGTGCCCATGAATGCTTATATGCCGCAGCAGATGTACCAACAGACCTACTTTGGCTATACCATAGGGAACCAGATGCAGGGACAGATGCAGGGAGGTCAGATGGGGAACCAGGTGCAGGGAGGCCAAATGCAGGGCAATCAGTCCATTCAAATGGGCCTGTCGATGCAGGGACAAATGCAGGGAATGGGTAACCAAAACCAAAACCAAAACCAAAACCATCAGATGAATGGACAGATGAACGGACAGCTAAGTGCGCAGGGACAGGGACAGATAAATGCACAAGGACAGATGACTGGGCAGATTAATGGACAAGGACAAGGACAGGGACAAGGACAAGGACAGGGACAAGGACAAGCGCAGGCACAAGGACAAGGACAGGCGCAAGGCCAGAGATTGGGAATGATGTACGCCAATCAAAGCATCTCCCAGCCCATTTCCCAGGCGCATAAAACAATGGCACCATCCACGTTGATGCCACCCAAAGAACCCGTCGAACTTGCATCCCCATTGAGGCACATTCCGTCCCTAGACAGTGCCGCCAAGCAAAAAGCTTCAGCACCCAGCAATGTCTTTGGCCAGCCCCAAGGCAGAACCTACGGCATGTACAAGCTCCCCAGCTACGAATCAGCAGAGACTCCAGCCAACCGCAACTCGTTCTCCAATACGTCCAATGGCCAGAACACCAGCGAATCCATGCTCCACAATTCCACGGCGCCCACAACGTCCAACACCTCGGAACTCGGGCTTGGGTTCACGTCACCCAAGAAAATCGCCCCGTTGGAGGCTTTTACGCCCGAAAGGGGGTCCAAGGGTCTTCTGGCCAATGGGAAAAGTTTAAATGCCAACCAATCTTCACCGGCTTTCTGGAACTTTGTGCAGTTCAGCACACCTAATGGGCAGACGCCAGGAAGAAGAATCTCGGACGATGGCCAAGGCAGTCCAACCTTAAGCCGAGGGAACGATAAGATTGAGCTCTATGACGACTCTCCGTCGGCCTCCAACACCCTCCGTCAGGAAAAGAAGGCTGTGGAGTGATATTGATATTGGTCTAGTTGAGGGTATTAACTGGTGTTCATGATTGGTTAATACTTATGCAACACTTTTCTGATATTGTGGCATTACATGGGTTGGAATTGTATTCTGATACTGTGACATTACATTGGTTGGAATTGTATTCTGATACTATCACATTACATTGGTTGGAATTGTATTCTGATACTATCACATTACATTGGTTGGGATTGTATTCTGCAGGCATTGGCATTAATCAGAATCTCGATCTGTCGGTTGATACATTGCTTGGTGGGTTGTTTGATATGAATGTCGGTCTTTTGACACATGGATGTGTTATGGATGATATTCGTAATAGTGATTGATATTGATTGACTTAATGGAGTTCTTGATATTGATATTGATCTTCACATTAATACATTGATATGAAGAACTGGTGGTGGGCTCAGGCATGTCATCACCTCCAAACAATGCCATTTCCTGTCTTCCTTTACTGTACCCTCCTATTGTTCTCTGGTCACTATGGTCTCTAAGCCGCATAGCTTGTGCTACTCTCCTAGACTGAGATCCTCAGTCAAAAGTGCAGTGGATGTTAGTACGGCTTCATAGTATACATGGACCGTCTGATTGACCCGACACTATAGAGTTGATCTATACCAGTCAATTCCAAGCTACATAGAAGTCGCTTAACCTGGGTTCCTCAGAGTCCTCAGAGTCCTCACTCTCCACTTTCTCACAGTCCTCACTCCACTTTCTCACAGTCCTCACTCCACTTTCTCACACTTTCCTCACTCTCCACTTTCTCACACATTCCTTTTCTGACACTTTCTCACACATTCCTTTTCTGACACTTTTACCTTCACACTCTCACTCACCTTCACACTCTCACTCACCTTCACATTCTCACACATTCACATTCTCACACTTCCTCCCACTCACTTCCTCCCACTCACTTCCTCCCCCACCACTCAACACCAAAAAACAACAAAGCAACAAACCAAAAAACCAACAAACCAAAAAACCCTCTACATCGCCCATGACAAATTATTACTTTCTCAGCCCTGATCTTCCTACTCCCCATACTTGGTGGATCAAGTGCAATGTGCTTTCAATATTAATGTTTTAGGCCTGCAACTCTCCATATCGTAATTCGCTTCATCGATACGAAAACAAGGAGATCCACTTGGTTGAGGAATACTTGGTTGAGGAATACTTGGTTGAGGAATACTTGGTTGGCCAGAAAATGCGGTTTGCCAGAAAATGCGGTTTGCCAGTCCAGTCCCAAAGCATGTAAAGAAACCATAATCTTGTGACGACTTTACTTCATCTGAAGTTTGATAACTTCGAGATTCAAAGACTCATCTAACGTCCGACATTCTCACTAACCCATAATCGGCAGTGGCAACGAGTGCTGTGTACAAGGGGCAGGGACGTACTCATGCAAGTGGGTGACTTCCGTTACTATAATTTCTTGATCAAATGGTCAAATCAAATGGTCAGATGGTCAAATGGTCAAATGGTCAAATGGTCAAATGGTCGCTACCCCGTTTTAGTGTGTTTGCGTGCATATTTGTTAGACTCCTGCTACGTCGTGATCCGGAACGGTTATGTCTTTGTTCATTTCATCTAAGTTGTGCTACAATGTGCACCAGGAGATCTTGTGGTCACTTGTGATTCCACCTAGAGCGGAATCCCCTCTATACAGTGTTTTTGAAAACTATTCAAACCAGCGCAGCAAAATGTTTCATACTCCTTCGCACAGCCTTTCAAACCAAATGTTCACACCAACTTTCATTAGAATTCAACATTCTGAAAGGTTGAATCTGGAGGATTGTCTTATATAAATCCAGGAGTCTTTCAATATTCATCAAGGGTTAAGACGCACGGAACTGAAGTGAAAGGGGTACGAAACTCTTTAAATTATTGGTTTGTATAATTTGCTAGTGTGGTTTGGAATTTTTTATCGTGCGGGTTTGAATCATTTCGAAAAACACTGTATATATCTGGGATTCCTTGGACTCTTGCTTTTGGGTGTGGACTTGACTATTGTCTAAAGGCAAAGAGGACTACTCCGGAGCCAAGACCCCCATACAAACTAGTCTGCACTCATGCATTCCTCGAAACCTTGGGCTTCTGGGATCCTGGTGCTTCTCCAATTCCGTGTATTGCAGATAATATTACCTGCACACACGGCTCAGCCCATCTGACATATTCAACAAATACTGCCCATGATTCTCTGGCTGTTCTTATGGCTATACCCTACAGCTTCAAGTGTGGGGACTAAAGAATAACGCCAAACTGCGAGACACTCTCTTGCCTTGTCTAGAACTCTAGAGTTCTTACTGACTTTGGTGCTGCGTGATAGCACTTACGACTTACGAGCTTCATAAAGAGGCACGCAGAAGAGAATGGGACATTCAGACTACAGAGGGGTATAAAAAGTCCAGTCATAGTTGTGGTTGATTGGAAAATTCGAGACCTAGAGTCACATTGAGAGACTACGAGACAGAACACTCAATGGTACTATTTGATTCTGGTAATAATCATTTCTGGTCATTTCCAACTCTGAGAAGATCCCGGGTAGTGGTGGGGGATTTCGCTAACTCTGGGAATACGCATTTTGGGTGCAAATCTCTAGGATCACTCAAAAATGGATTCCTTTTTTTGAAATACTTGAAAACAGTGTTGGAGAACTCGTAATGGTTGTTCAAATGTTCAAATGGTTGTTCAAATGGTTGTTCAAATGTTCAAATGGTTGTTCAAATGTTCAAATGGTCGTTCAAATGGTCTTTCAAGGCAATCATTTCAACTTATCCCCATCATGACGGAGTTCATACCTTCCGGCTAAACAACTCGTTGCTGTTGAGCTTTACCATGTACTTCGCATAAGCTGGAGCGGCCATATCTAAAGCTCAACAGTTGTCCGTCAGTGCAGCATTTCTCGCTTCTTGGACAGTGAGGTAATCAGAGGGTCCGCAATGCACGTTACTTTTCATGTGATGACCCCGATCAAGATATTCGACTCATTGCAGAGGTATTTGGAGTCATGCTTCAGGGTCCAGGTCTACCTTTGGCCTTACGAAGAAGCCGAAGAAGCCGACGAAGCAGAGAAAGACGAAAGTACTGTGTGAGGTAAGAAGGTGGTCGCTTAAAGTGAGGACGAAATGTCTTTGGAAGAGTCTGAATCCAGTCCCATCTGTCACCCACGGGCGGCCATACGTGTTGTTTGCAAAGATTATACTATGGTGCCTCCTGGAGCTCGTGTGTATCGACATAATGGACGTTATTACCGCGGGATGTGTTTCGGACCCAGTATTGGCGACCCTGTCGAGTTCCCAATGGAAAGTAACTGCTATCAGCAAAGACACGTTTCATGATGTCGAGTTCCCAATGGAAAGTAACTGCTATCAGCAAAGACACGTTTCATGATGGGTACCTTGGAACATACAGTGCCGGACTTGTCTTCAGTCCTGTTTTAAAGCCGACCGACTTGATGTTAGATGATAATCGGAGGCCTAGCAATGCTGCACAGCTCTCATGCCCAACTTCTGAAGATTATCAGATCATTACCACATCCAGACTGGATTGAGGTGGAGCTCTACGGTTACATGACGGCGCAGACACTGCGAATCAAATGGTCGATGTGCCGTCACCTGGGCAAAAGAACACACCGAAGGCAGATGAGGTAGTTTTGGAGCAAAATGCAGTATCTTATTTTCAAAACTGGAACTATGTGTTTGCAAAGATTACTGGTAACAAGGAGCCTCTTGGATCACCAAAGCACTGGCCCAGAACTGCTAACATCAAGACCTGTTATAACTGATTTGTCCTGTTTCTAAATTTGTGGCTTGTAACAGCGACGAGCGCATTTAAGGTCCCATGCGAAAACCCATAAGTAGATACCGTGGTTTTCAAAACTATTCAAATTACAATAGATTGAAGCCACTCTTATGTGAGGCGAATTTAGTGACGCTTTTGTTTTCTCCAGGAACAGATGTGCCGAAGCAGAACCAACCAGGGAGGGATTGCCGTATCCTTTTTAATTTAAACTGGTTCACTCGTCAATGAAACGGCCTCTTCCAGAAATGATGACCCAGGAGTTTTGAACTAGTATGAATGAATACTCATAGAAGAAACTCACCCACTCAGTCAATATAGGATAACTATCACAGTGTCTGCGCCCCATCTTGAGAATTCGGTCTTGCCTCATATCCCTGTATAATATATACTAAGGATATGTTGGAAGCATGTGAGTTTTGGTCACATGGTGATAGCCACTGTGACTCAAAGACTCAAAGACTAAGTCTCAAAGACTTAGATTCAAAGACTTAGACTCAAAGACTAAGACTCAAAGACTTAGACTCAAAGACTTAGACTCAAAGACTTAGCTCAAAGACTAAGACTCAAAGACTTAGACTCAAAGACTTAGACTCAAAGACTTAGCTCAAAGACTAAGACTCAAAGACTAACACTCAAAGACTAACACTCAAAGAGTCGTTGATCATAGTTCTGTAAGCCCTCTTCATCAAAAAGTCTCAAAAGGCACCTCGGTTCCTGAGATCATAGAGCTTCCTCTCGATTTCCCGTGGCGTCCTGTCCAAACGGCCTGCCACCTTGACCTTGGTTGCCTGGTCCAAAACGTAGAAAAGTTCGACAAAATCACCGTCCACCACATTTTGCACTGGGTTATAGTAACCTCTGAACTTGAAATGGTCGCGGCCTACAATATTGAGTTTGCGGGCCTGACTCAGCTCTTGCTCGGGACTGAGAACCTCTCGTAAAAGCGTCTCTAGCCTGACCATCATCTTAGCCTCCTGCACCGTGGCCATGGGAAGGAAAAGGCCCACGGTACCCTGGAGTCCGGTATACACCACACTCTCGGTTCCTCCCTTGACAAATGAGCCTTTGCTGAACGAAGTGGGCGTATCCTGGATATGGAACTCGGCCAATTTTTCGAGCCGTGCCCGCGGACCCCCTAGAAATTCCTCTTGGAATTGGGAAAGCACATTTTCATTGAAGTCGCGTGCGCTCTCCTCGGGGATCCGGCTCACACTGACATTTCCAAACTTATCACCGCAAATCACTGTTCGGTTATCCAAGGTGGCTAGAGAAGTGATTTGCCGGGGAACAGAGTCGTTGATAAGCGGGAAAAACTGGTTGCTTCCTGCATCCATGCGCATGTAGCTGACCGACGCCTGGCCATCTCCCACCACCACCGTATCTCCGCCCACATACTCCAAATGCGTGATTCGCCGGAGGTAGTCGAACTTGGAGACGGATTTCTGGAGAAACTGTTTTTTGCCCATTTCGTACACCCGTATGCGGTTATGCTGGGCCACAAGTATACGGCCTCCCGAGAACTCGCTCATGGCCGTGACTATGGAGTCCACTTTGGTCTTGTGCATAAGCTGCAACGTGTCATTGGCCACCTGGAAAGTATAGAGGTAGTTTGCTGAGCTTGTGGCGGGGAGAAGACGCATATCACTGCTGGTAGACACGATCACGTGACCCCGCCCATCTCCTGCAATACTGGTAGCACACTCGTTATTTTCAAGCTCGATGCTTTGAGTCACCTCGTGCCTGGCTTGGTCCACCACCTGCACACAAGATGCCCAGCTGCCCTCTTTTCGGGCATACCCAAAAGCATCATAGTACTCCTGGTCCACTTCGGCATGTCCTGCATACGGCAGCACCGTCTCCAGGTCCGCTTCTATAACAACCACCAACTTCTTATGCAGAACCATTTTCTTGGGCAGGTAGCGTAATTTGACCAGAGAAATCTGGAACTCGGAATTCACATCAAATCCACTCTCGCCTCCCACAGTAAAGATGGATAGCGTGCGGCCCTCAATTCCAACCACACTATCTATGCCTATATCTTCGGAGAAAAACGACAGGCCGCAGGAAATGTTGCAGTCAATCAACGGAGATAAGCGCAAATTGCCCGAATGGTCGAAATGACCGATCCACGGTCTGGAAGAAATGGCCAAAATCCCGGGTTTAGCCGTATTGGGTAGCTTGAACGGGCGGAGGTGCACGGGTTTCGCTCCCAAGTATTTCAGCCGGGTATCCGAGAGTTTCCCACTTATACCGTCCACAGCCACACGCACATAAACCCCGTTTTCCATGCCCATATGAAGGAACAGACCACTTAAAAGAAGCGACCTGCATCCAAACGAAAGCGCCTGGAGCGTCAACACTGAAAAGCAATTGTGGGGTGCTAATGAGACAACCTGCACAGAGAGGTCCGTCGAGGCCACGGCTGCAAAATTACTCTTCTTTGCAGCACTCACATCAAGAGCAATGGCACTTATGGACCCGTCCACCACCTGCATGCGGTCCTGGTACTCGATCAACTGGTCGTCCTCGGGGTCGATTTCAAAGTAACAGATTTCCCGGTTCGATAGTGCTATGAGCACCTGCTCGTTGTTGGAACTGCAGTGGAGAATGGTGATTCCTGCAGGTGGGTACCAATCTGAGTAAGATACCATTTTAGCTTCTCCTTCATCCAGAACCACGTGACGAATGCTTCTGATTCCATTGCGGTGAACTTGAACGAGAGATGATTGGCCCGTTTGCTGGATCCCAAGGGTGTACTGGTTTTTCACCAAGTCCGTCTGCGCTTCTTCTACCACCTCTCCAATCGAGAGCACCAGAGTGGTCTCGTCTCGCTCGGAAGATAACACCAAGTACTGATCTGTCGGGGAGTTTCGGTAGAGCTTGGTGGTGTATATAACACTAGGCACCAGCGGTAACGGCGACGAAACAAGCTGTGTGATTGGGTAGCCATGTGTGAGTGTTTTGAGGTAGGCGTGCGACGATAACGTCAGCAACAACGACACGGAATCCGGCGTTTTTTCGTCCACAAGCTGTGCATCGTACAAAGGACCCAACGATTCCAAAATATCCACAAGCGCAAGGTTTTGGAGGCCGATGGGGTCGAAGTAATGGACCTTTTCGGGCGCGCTCTCCTGCGAAACCTGAGTGGTGTCATTTTCTTCGCCCAACGACTCAAACTGATAAAACAACTTATCGTTTTGAAGAGTATTGGCATAGAGAAAGCCCGATTTCAAGATTTCAAAGCTGTTGCAGGGGGGCAAGGAGTCGAAATAAGAAACACGGAGCTCGATTTCCGGGTCACGTGACGCGGTGAGCTTAAAAACGTCTCCCAAAGAGCTCTGGAGAAGCACAAAAAAGTCGTTTTTCTTCAAGGTGTGCACGTGGGCAGCCGTAATCACCGTACATTTTGTATCCCGGCGAACAGGCAACGAAACATAGACAGGGGCGGAGTTTCGGGGCGCATCCGATGAGTATTCTGGGTCATACACAAGAAACGACTCACAACAAACCAAGACTCCGCCAAAACGACCCGGCATGGCTACCATAAACGACGGCAGCATCGACAGTAGCGCAAGCGACGCTTTGCGCAGAAAAAGGTGGTTCAAGCCATGGTCTAGAACGTAATAGGTGAGGCATGGGTTTTCCGGCAGTTCTGGCGTCGTCTCAAGAGCTGCCCACACGGAATTTTCGTAGTTTGTATCCAAGGCCACCACGTGTAACGTCCAGGTATTCTTGGCGGTGTGTTCCACCGGCGCCTGCAGGAGCAGGTCTATATTGTATACCAATTTGGTGCGCTCTAGAGCAGATACCAAGACAAAACGGGTCTTTTCGTTGACAGCCACATAGGAACACGGAGAAAAACGGGTCATGCCCGATTTGCCTATGGGCACGAGGTCACGGGCCACAAACGTATGGCTGGCCTCTTCAAGCTCACAGACCGAGAGGTTCCCCGAATCGGAAAGAACGACCAAGAGGTCCTTTGTCGAGCCCAGATTGCGGGCCTTGGCTATGGCGGTCACGTGAGCAAAGGCATTTTGCTTTGCCAAGCGATGGAGTTTGCCCAGCTCCGTATCGGGGCGGTATATATCTAGGCCGGAGCTAGAAGAGAGGACTATCTGCAGGACCTTCTTATTATCGGAGAACTGGCCCACGAGAGTATTGAGCGAGAGGCTCGGGCTCTTGAGTGTCAAGTGGTATAAAAAGAGCAGTAGCATCACTAGTCACTAGTAGTCAGCAAGGCAGTCACAGCAAGTACCAGCAGTAAGCAGGAGTAGGAGACCAGTAGAAAGAGATGGTCGTAGGTGAGCCTCAGTAGTCAGCACTGTGGCAGTGAGACAATCGGTCAATTAGTAGAGTCAGTACTACCAAGGAAATGAGTACTGGCAGACAGTCCGACCCGTATACAGTCAGTACTAGTCAGTCAATGAAAGAAGTTACTAGTCAGTAACAGTAACAGTAACAGTAACAGTAACAGTAACAGTAACAGTAACAGTAACAGTAACAGTAACAGTAACAGTAACAATAACAGTAACAGCAGTAACAGTAACAGTAACACTAGCAAGCAAGTCAACTAGTGGTCAGTATCAGTCAGACTAGGAGACAGTCAGTCGGTAGTTAATTAGTGGACAGTCTCAAGTAGCCAGTAGTTAGAACTGGTGGACAGTACTACCGAGTGGTTTATACTTGTAGAAACCAGTCACTCAGTACTAGTGGAAGCCTTAGCAATTGGGACAGTAGCTGGTATTAGTAGTCAGCCAGTGTACCAGTCAGTGTATGGTCAGTAACAGTCAGTAACAGTCAGTACAGTCAGTGACAGTCAGTACAGTCAGTAACAGTCAGTGTATGGTCAGTAACAGTCAGTAACAGTCAGTGTATGGTCAGTAACAGTCAGTACAGTCAGTACAGTCAGTACAGTCAGTAAGTACTAGCAATTAGTGAATGATTAGTAGGCTATTCAGTAGAAGTAGACCAGTAGTCAGTGTTACGATTCCTGAGTGTCAGCAGTCAGCAGTAACAGTCAGCAAACAGTCAGCAAACAGTCAGCAAACAGTCAGCAAACAGTCAGCAGTAACCGCCAATAATAGTAGTAGTCAGTGGCAGCTCTTGGTGTAGTATTGGTAGGAGCCAGTGTGAAGAAATTAGCCCTCGTGGTTTGGTAGACTGTCGGTGTCTGGTAGTGCTGGCCCAAGTCTATGATGGACTACTCTAAACTATGTGTGGAGAGTATGGACTATTACAGACTGTATGGAGACGCGAAGAGAGCGATGTAAAGGTGAGCTTACCTGCAGTACCGCTTGGTCAGTAGAAAAGCCCCAGTGAAAAGCCTCAGTGAACGCGGCCAAAATGGGGTGAAATTGATGAAAAAAAGAATATGAGTAAACTTTGGACGGAGAATATGGGAATGTCGGGTTTAGAAAAACCACAAAACCCGTGCACAACAAACCACTGGTCACTTTAAGTATGAGGATGGACAGCTGTGTGCAGGACACCCAGAGTATATGCAGTGCCGCAGAATTTCCGTAGGTCTAGCGGCCTTGAGTGGTGAGGGTGCGCGCGACCGATCATCAGCGCACTCCGTACTACTACACATCAAGCCATGGGAGCCAGGTATGTAACACATCAAACGGGTCGGGCATTTCCGGGGAACAGAAGGCCGAGTTGGTTAGTGAGCTGGTTACTTTGGGTGGTGAGCTGGTGAGGACTTTTGATTTTGGGAAGGAATGGGATTACAGGAATAACTGGACATCGGAGTCTTCCTACCAGATTCGGGATCACGCCTAGTACTACTGCTAGACTACTACTAGTATTACTGCTAGTATTACTGCTAGACTACTACTAGTACTACTAGTACTACTACTGTTAGTATTACTACTGCTAGTACTACTACTGTTAGTACTACTACTGTTAGCACTACTACTGCTAGTACTACTACTGCTAGACTACTGCTAGTACTACTACTAGTACTAATGCTACTGACTACTACTAGTACTACTGCTAGACTACTACTAGTATTACTACTAGTACTACTGCTAGACTACTACTAGTATTACTACTAGTACTACTGCTACTGACTACACCAGTGCTACTGCTAGTACTACTAGTACTAATGCTACTGACTACACCAGTGCTACTGTTAGTGCTATTGTTAGTGCTATTGTTAGTACTACTGCTGGTACTAGTGCTAGACTACTACTAGTACTAGTGCTAGACTACTACTAGTATTACTGCTAGACTACTACTAGTATTACTGCTAGTACTACTAGTACTACTACTGACTACACCAGTGCTACTGCTAGTACTTATACGAGTCTCAATCCAAGTGTGAGCATTGGTGTCTACTGCTTCTGCTACTACTTACTATTGCTAGTACCGGTGTATCAAGAAGTACCTAGTATTACTCATCATGGTTACTAGTGATAGTGTGGGTGTACTACTTCCTATAAGTGCTAGTGTCAGTATTACTGCTACTACTAGTTATAGCACGAGTGTTGGTGTGGGCATAGTTGAGTATCAGTACTAGCGTTGCTACTTATGGCTGTTAATGGTGTTGACTAGATAGGTTGGTCTCAGATGGGTTGCTAATCAGTTGGTAACTACCACCCACTGTCAGCTTCAACATTGCTGTTGGCACGCTCATCTTGGTGTTAATCACTGCCACTCACTGTCAGCTTCACCATTGCTGTTTGCTCGCTTATCTTGGTGTTAATCACTGCCACAACATTGGATAGTATCAGTGCTAGCATAGTGATGGTCAGTACAATGCCACCTCTACTACCATCAACAGTACAGTATATTCAAATATGCTGATGAATCCCGGAAATTATAAAACCTAATTATACTAACAACAGCTGCAAGGACCAGAAAAAAGCATTGGCCATCTGCCTCCAGAGATCGCCGTGCGTGCTTATCGAGCGCAATACGCCCAAAGAGTGCTTGGAGAACCCGGAGCTTCGAAAGACGCTACCCGAGTTGTGCCTGGCCAATTTCATTGCGTTCACCAAGTGCAAAAATGGGTATTTCGATATGAGGAAACGGATGAGGGGAAATGCTCCGTTATCCACGGGAAAATACGACGACACATACGAAAAGTTGTCTAGTGGGGACTTTGACCCACGTGAGGAGATGAAGAAGTTGGATTTGTTGAATAAGAACTTGGCCCAGCAAAGACCTGAGGCAGACGAGTGATGGTCCATACAGCTAAATAAAGAGAGACTGTTCTGAATGACGAGAGGGCTTTATGGACACTTTAGATAAATCCATAATGACTCTTTGGTGGATGTGGATCTACGTGGAAAGGCCTTTCTTATGGGGGGAGACGATTTATATGCAATTTGTATCATTGGAGCCAAGCTAGAACCAAACCAGCAGAAACTGGAAAAAAGTCAACAGGTGAAGAGATTACGAAAGGAGGATGTTGAAACGAAACAGACATGGAAATATGCTCCCGTTGATATTGTTCAGACTACTAACCTAAGTGTTACCGGTGTTGGACAGTTATTCCAGGCCCCAAGCCTATGGTCATAGCCAGGTACCACTCAAATAGCCCAGGGGAAGACAAAGAGGAAGAAAAGAGAAAAAAATCGGAAAGAGGAGAAAGAGAAAAGGTCTCCTGTTGTACTGTAAATTCGTTTACGCCAAATTTGCTACGACAGTTACGACACCAGGAGAACCTGCGATAGCCCTGGGGAATATCCAGTGGTTTCTCATACCATAGGACACTTTTCTCATAGTCTCCTCAATACCAACACTGCTGGAGAATTCTATCTCAGGAGAAGGAAGACAACGAGAGCCAGTCTCCCTTGAAGCTTTTTCAATACAGATCTTTGCGTGGGTCTAGTTCTGGGAGGCATCTTGTATACCTCAGGCAATTGATATTTGATTGAGTTGGGAGCATATACAGGATCCATGTTCAATGTGTCCAGATACAGGAGCAGCTACAAGCCTCAAGTCTCTTAGGGCTTCTCTATTGCTCAACTGTCCATTGAAATCTAGCTCTTTGAAATCTCCTTCATTGCCTTGTCAAGAATTTAAACTAGGCTACACGTGAGCTCTTGTGGTGAGTCTGAAAGTGGAGGATATCTTGGTGTATTTCTGCTTGGCTTTAAAGCTTTGAGCAGAGTAGGCTTGGAACCTTCTTCTTCATTATAAGATTCTTTTCTGACTCAACTGTCCCTTCTGGCCATAAGCTTGCTTCAAAAGGTGCTTCAAAAGGTTCGGAGTTTTTGTTTTGACTTTCTGTTCTGGATACCCAGCACTAAACAAAAATGCCTCCTCTTCTGACTGGTCCTTTCCTGTGTGTCTTCATGTCATCGTCTCTGAAACACTGCAAACTTCAGTTTCTGTTAATGTGATAACAGTCATGGTGTATGAAACACCTTTTACCTGCACACAATGATGGTCCCAGTGGGACATTCTGATAACTCCGACGACATTCGGAGTGACTTGGGACGTCTTTCTAATTGACTTGGTTGACGACATTTTGGGTGACTTAAATGACTACAGGAATGACGGGAGTTCTCACTCTAGGTAAGGACGTCAGAAAATCACCGATATCTTCGTGGAGGCTGTCAGATTCTTGTTACGTCAGTTACGTCAGTTACTCTCTTTACCATGTTCATTCGCCCTCAAAGTGAGGAATCTGAGCTGTTTTTTTTTGGAACTTTCAAGAGAAGAAGTGGCTGGTGGATTGCCTTATACAATGGACATTGTTGGCATCAGGAAGACAGGCTGACAATACCTCAGTAAGTGGTGACTACTTATGGTGGGTCTGACAGGAGCTGAACCTTTACTTTCACTTGATGAAGATAAGTATTCCATACGGTATAAGTGCTCTATGAATTCATCTGCCCTTATAAGGCTTTTATCAATACGATTCCACCAGCTAATCAACCTAATCGTATCCAACTCTAATGGACTCTAAGAAAATGTGAAACAGTCAATTGATGTATGCTGTACTGCATATAACCATCTTCACACCAATACATAAAGCTGTTCCACGTACTGTTCGAGATGTGCTATAAGATGCTGAAAAGAGCTTTGGCATCGACAGTAGAATCTTCGGAGCCATACATCCATTAGCCATCATACATCTATATGCAGGAAACACCACATGATAGTTAGAGTTCATTTCCTTGTAGAAACACCGATTAATCTGGAGACCATGGTGTCAGAGAATTCATGATAATCCCAGCTGTTGACATCTCGGTACTCATAGGTATTGAAGTCCTTTGTATGGAGGTGTACGGGTCTATCACATGACTAGAGTCACGTGATTGGTTGCGAAGAGACGCCAAGTTGCCAACCAACGTTGCATTGTCAGCTTGCATTATGAGCTTGCATTGTTAACTTGCATTATAAGCTGCATTATTAGCTTGCACTGTTTACAGCAAGTGACAACAATGTTTCGAAACCACGTACTTAAAGTGTACAAGTTGTCCAGAAGAACAGTGTGTACCGAGTACCTGCTGCAGTGAGAGTCATGGCATCACGTCTCATATCTCCATCACTATAGTTGACAATTCCCTTCATCAGGAGGAATTAGAATTTAACATGGAGGTCGTACCAGGACGGGGTAGCCCACCAATGAAGCAAGTTAGGCAGTGCACGTGCTATCATGAATCGTAGCGGCTCCCCTAAGATAACCATGAATCTGTTTTATCTTCACAGAGTTAGTGGGAGAGACCTCGTTAGAAAAACCCCCGCTTGGGCTTGGCCTAGTGGCCTGAGTTGCAAGTTCAGGAGTCGAGCTTGTGACACCGACCTGACAATAACCGATACATCAGGAAGTGTACCGGTGCAACTAAAACATTTTCTGGGTATTGTGTGGCGCACTAAGAAATGTCCACAATGTATACAATGTTTTCAATGTATACAATGTGCTTAGTGCACGGGTGTAACTTCACTGTATGGTGCACGGGTTTCTGTCCTGCCGGGTACTTGTTGACAACAACACCATACTTTTCAGATTTTCTGAATTGGCCATAGATCCTAGGAGTAGATCATTAGTATGATTTAGGTCATCGGTTTCAATATCCCTGTCAGAAAAACCTATCCTGTTCTAAATGGTAGGTAGTGTTGCACGACCAAAGAATAGTAGCCATCCAATACTCCCCATAAAGTAAGAACTGGAATGGATTAAACTGATCAAACTAGACTGGTCTTAAGAATTTCCCATCTCGGAAAATCTTTATTGATATAGAAGAGACTAGCCATAGATATTTAACTGCTTTGGAATCAAGTCCCCCTAAAACTCTCCTGGGTTCGGTTGTCCTGGAATGTAGATAATCATTTGATTAGAAAACGATAGTAAAGTAGTAAACAGCTTCAATAGTATACCGGTTTAGACAGTCATACCACATTTTTCACTGTCTATACTGTCCTAGACCAGCATTGAGTGAGTAGGATTGAGGGGTGGATGTGGTATTTTGGAATGGAGATTTATGGATTGGAATTTGGGATTGTGATTTCGAAATTTGGAATCTCAAATTTTAGAAGTGAGATTTGGAATCTGGGATTCTGCAGTTGTCATTTTGGAATGGAGATTTGGAATGGAGATTTGGAATGGAGATTTGGAATTGAAATTTGGGAATCCGGGATTAGCATTTTGGGACTGAGTTTGGGACTTGAGGTTGAACCTGGTAATGAATAGATGGGATTCGTATTTCTTAGATCTTGGTCCCCACAAATTATCCCACATTATTGGATGACTGGAGACCAGATAGCAGCTTGACACAATGTCACGCGGGGTGTGCTGCGCGATCTCGCATGTGCATGCGTTTGCAGCCAGACACCCTTGGCCCGAAGATAATCCCATAAATCTCAAAAGGGGATTTGGAAATGCTAGGAAAGGCTTGCAATGGTGGGGAGTTGAGGGGGGCTTTTGCAAGGGAGGGAGGGGTTTCGGAAGTTCTGGGAGTGCACGCTTGTTTCACGTGCTCTGCGTCGCGTGACCCCGCCACCTTTAACCACCACGTATTTTTGCTCTTCCCACTCCCCATCATCCACACAATGCCCATCCAATCCACCTTAGAGTCTGACCGCGTCCAAGAGCTCGACTCCTTGCTCAAGCTCTTACACCCCCGCATTATTGAATACGTGGCATCCGCCGATCCCTACTCACAGCTGTACCAGGCCACCTCATTGGGCACGTACCATGAGCCACAGCAATTGAAACAGGTGTTTTCAGTCCAAGATAATATTTTTGAAACCGGCTTGAAACACGACCAGAACCAGCTCTTTGAGCATATTGATAATGTGCTCAAGTACTCGGTCAACACCTGGAATCCCGGTTTCTTGGACAAGCTCTATGCCTCCAACAACCCAATTGGTGTGATCAGCGATATGATACTATCGGTGCTTAACACCAACTCGCACGTGTACACCGTGCTGCCGGTGCTTTCGGTGGTGGAGAACCAAATCGGGCATAAATACGCCCAAATGTTTTTCGGCGCCGACGCCAAGACCTGTGGTGGCTTGACATTTTCCGGAGGCTCTTGGTCCAACATCACGGCTATGCACATGGCACGTGCCATCAAGTTTCCACAAACCAAAACTGAAGGTAACCAAGGACACAAGTTTGCCGTGTACACATCCAAGCACTGCCACTACTCGGTGGAAAAGTCCGCCATTTTGTTGGGTTTGGGAAGCGACAATATCTTCAAGGTAGGTGTCAATGCTGATGGAAGCATGGACACACAGGCCCTTGAACAGGCCATTTTGCAGTCGCAGAAGGACGGTTTCACGCCTCTTTTCATCAATGCCACGGCTGGAACCACTGTTTTTGGCCTGTACGACGATCTTCCGGCACTTAGTGCCATTGCCAAGAAGTACGGCGTGTGGTTGCATGTGGACGGATCTTGGGGAGGAAACGTG
Organism: Metschnikowia cubensis; assembly: GCA_002374405.1. NCBI lineage: Eukaryota > Fungi > Ascomycota > Pichiomycetes > Serinales > Metschnikowiaceae > Metschnikowia > Metschnikowia cubensis. The sequence continues at coordinate 90,544 of NKZA01000051.1, forward strand.
ATTTTTTCCGAAAAACAAGCCTTCAGGTTGGCCGGTTGCGAGCTCGTGGACTCTATTACCACCAACCCACATAAGATGTTGGGGGTCCCCACCACGTGTTCGTTTCTTTTGGTGCCCAATGTGGCAGTGTTCCAAACGGCCAATTCGCTCAAAGCTCCTTACCTCTTCCATGGGCGCGAGTCAGATGAGGAAAACTATGATTTGGCTGATGGAACCTTGGGATGCGGCCGTAGAGCAGACTCGTTCAAGTTTTATTTGGCCTGGCTCTATTATGGACTCCAGGGCTTGAGGGAGCGGGTGGACCACGCGTATGCCATAGTGGAGTATTTTGTGGAGAAAGTCCGCCTGACCCCGGGCTTCAAGCTCGTCACCACCCTGCCCCAGTGCTTGCAGGTATGTTTCTATTATGTGCCAGAAAAATTCGAGGGCACGGACTATACTTCGGTAACCCGTTATGTGTCACGTGAGTTGCATAGCCGGGGTCGTTACTTGGTGGACTTTTCGCCCAATCCAGATGACAACACGCACGGTGAGTTTTTCCGGGTGGTGTTTAACTCGCCCATTTTGACTGATGCCGTGGTCGACGATTTGGTACTGACCATTGTGGCCGTGGCATCCGAGATGTAAAACCAGATGCCATTGATATTAAAATTGATACTAAAATCATTGAAATGGTTGGTATCGACACGGACATTCTAATTGACACAGATAGAATCAATAAACCAGATCATTTTCTTTTGGCATTGATTTGAGTATCATTGGCACCATTGACACGGACATTTGTCGATTTCCATAGCATTATTGATACAAAAATTCATACCATTATTGAGCTTGAAAATTATCCACTGACATAAATCCACTATTAACGTCTCTTTGTGACACTGATTCCCTTGTCAATTAGCAGTGAGGGCAGTAGGAAGTGCTTGAGTCTTTGGAGCTTTATCATAGTGTGACGCGCTCATATGATTCGCCACCTGTGGTTTTTACCAGACCCAACCAATGAATTCAATAGTTCCTCTCAGATGTGCCGAGACAGTAATGGAATGACTCAGGACTTATGTCATTGCACACTTCAATCAAACGAACCAACTGGGCTCTCTGATATCCTCAAAGAATACACCAGTAGACACAGATTCACACCAGCGTACAGATTGACTTAAGTGCACAAATTGACATACACTAATCAACTCTCCATTATATGCCAAAGTAGCAGCACACGGCGTGTACTTGGATTATTATTAACCCAACAAGAAACCCAGCATCAGGACCATCAGGAAGCAAAGGAAACTGAATGGAAAAAGGTAAAGGAGTGAGAGTAAAAGATTGGGAAAGAAGAGAACGAAAAGTGAATAAGAAAAGTAGGAGAGGAAAAGAGGAAATAATGGAGTAAAAAAAAGTAGAGTAACTGGGGATATGCGGGGTTTTATATTCCTGGGATTGAGGGGAAGTGGCGTTCTCCCTTTTTGCGTGTGCATGGCGTCAGGCGCCATGTTTCAGGTTTTGCAGCCACCCCCGCAAATGTCCGCGAATGTGTATAAATAGACGGTTCGCGCCACGTCAAAAAGAGATGTCATTTTTCCAACATAATTTTTCCAATGGACTGGAAAACAACAAACATGTCAAGTAACGTGACCAGAAAACGTGACCAGAAAACGTGACCAGAGAACGTGACCAGAAACGTGACCAGAAGGTTTAAGTTTTATCAAATAATACTAAATCTATTAGTTCAAATCCGACCGACTGACAATTGATTGATAATTAGGAAATTAAATGGGCTAAAGCAAGCACGTCATTTAATCTACTACAGCTATGGCAGCAACTAGATCTGTCAATACAATGCATCAAGTGAGTTTTTGTTTTAAAAACTAATGCTAGCCATACTTTACTCCATGGTAACTAGTCTTCTGAAGTTCTAATGACAGTTTGACCAGTTCCAAAAAGCTCCAAATATTACTAGTTTTGACCAGTTCGAGCCATTACTCTTGTCTAGTTACATGAGGTCATACTATTGTGGCAATACGGATAGTGACCAAACCATTCTATCCAGTATTAGATTAAAACCAATCAATTATCACGAGCTATTCATATCCATTATAGAATTATTCACATTATATCCTTCCAATCCCTGATATGGATTTACAATTCCTGATTGAAAATCCTATGAACGTGGAATTCCAAAACATTTTAAACACCAATACACTTGGGTGCCATAATGTTTCTTCTAAGCACGTTAATACTAACACTACTACTAATACTGGTACTCAGTGCTTACACGGACCTATACTGGCTGAATTGATGATATGGTGCCAGTGATTTTTGAGTGTATAGGGAGGCTCATCAAGGTATACTAAACTAATCAGTGGTATGACCCAGGATAAACTATATCATAGACTATGGTGGGCCGTGTTTTTGACTATAGTATAACCAGCTCTAGAATAGGTAGCCTTACAACGGGGATTACTTTTTGGTCTAGTGCCTAGCATTACTGGCTTCCAAAACATTATTGAACTACATCGCACCTTTATTGAGACGTGGGATCGAAAAACCTTCCACTAGAACAATGTGGATTGTTCCAGAATATTCAAAAGGACTAGCATAGTACCTAGTACAACTATGGTCGTGACAGGGCGTTTTCAATGGCCATTGTTACGATTGGACAGAGTATGCTTCATGAAACCTCCATAGACAGGGCCCTGCCTCTTGTGGCTCTAACAGGTATGGTATGGTATGGTATGGTATGGTATGGTATGGTATGGTATGGTATGGTATGGTATGGTATGGTATGGTATGGTATGGTATGGTATGGTATGGTATGGTATGGTATGGTATGGTATGGTATGGTATGGTATGGTATGGTATGGTATGGTATGGTATGGTATGGTATGGTATGGTATGGTATGGTATGGTATGGTATGGTATGGTATGGTATGGTATGGTATGGTATGGTATGGTATGGTATGGTATGGTATGGTATGGTATGGTATGGTATGGTATGGTATGGTATGGTATGGTATGGTATGGTATGGTATGGTATGGTATGGTATGGTATGGTATGGTATGGTATGGTATGGTATGGTATGGTATGGTATGGTATGGTATGGTATGGTATGGTATGGTATGGTATGGTATGGTATGGTATGGTATGGTATGGTATGGTATGGTATGGTATGGTATGGTATGGTATGGTATGGTATGGTATGGTATGGTATGGTATGGTATGGTATGGTATGGTATGGTATGGTATGGTATGGTATGGTATGGTATGGTATGGTATGGTATGGTATGGTATGGTATGGTATGGTATGGTATGGTATGGTATGGTATGGTATGGTATGGTATGGTATGGTATGGTATGGTATGGTATGGTATGGTATGGTATGGCATGGCATGGCATGGCATGGCATGGCATGATAGCGGTAATTCTCAAGAATGTGATAGTGCCGTACCTCCTTCGGGGACTCAAGGTATATATGGCGCAGGACTTGCGGAAAAAAAGCACGAGATGGTGTTGTTTGTCAAGCTAAATGCATACTGGCAGGGTATATGCAAACGTTTCAGCCGTGAGTTTCATTCCTAACGGCAAGCGAAACCTTTTGATGGGTGCGGATACGCTCCGCAAGATCTGGACAAGATTTGTAACCAACAAGACTTAGCAGATCGGCAAGTCCTCCAGAAGAAGGCCAATCATGATTATGGAAGTGCTTCCAAGGAAAGCTCCAGGTAAAAGAACCTCTTGCAGATTCCACTGCAACGTTGGCAGATGGAGCAGATGCTTGATACCTTGGGAAAGTTTATGGGAAACCACAAAACTCAGGGCTCAGAAAACAGAGAATTCATGGACGATGGGCTCCAGCTCTTTATCATGAACATCTGCTTTATTTCCGTGGCCTACAAAGTGGCTATACCTGATCAAGGAGATTTTGAGGCGGATTTCTTTTCGTTTTTGAAAATCAATTTGGCGGACACCAGCGTCAAGTTTCAGATCAGTATGTCAAAAAAACTCCTCCAGAATTCGTTTACGTTGTCCGATTCTATGGAAAACATACAACAGGACCAAGTGTATGATGTGCTTAAAGACCCTTTGCTCGAGTACTTGAGGGAGCAAATGACTGCGAATAAATGCCATTTCATCCAGTCATAAGCAACTTCAAGAGTGGAAAAATGGACGTCCACTCTTTGGTTCTGCTTCAAATTCTATGGTCGAGTGGAATGGGTGGCGAATCTGAGAAGAGGGATCTACTCCTATTGTCCAGAGGGTGCAGATGTAGGTATGGCATGGCATGGATAGATCTTAGTGTCAGCATGAGGGGCAGTGGTTCTTCAACAAGATGGAGAGGTCATGTTTTGATTGATAAAAAAACTATGATGGTGAAATAACCGAGATTATGGGAAAACATCCTTAGGAGTACCAAAGAGAAATATCAAAGATCGTTGATTGTCGAGAGCTTTCTTCCCATGGTTTCCGGCAAAATAGCAATCAATTCCACCGAAGACGCGAAGAGGAGCAACGTCACCCGCACAGCAGTGCTCAACGATTTGGCGAGTGAGTGTTTATAAACGACATCGACTCTGTGAGTGAGCCATCGGCCACAAGTCGAGGGGCAAACGTACGGAAGTTCACCATATTGGAGCGAATCTTAGGAACAAGCGGTAACTCTTCTAGAAGTTGTTTTTTCGTCGCTTCGGACTTCCTTGTTGATGGAACAAAGTACTTGGTAAAGCAAACCATGGTTGAAGTTTCACCCAAGATGGCGTACGAGCTCGCTTTCCCACTCTCTCCGGATGGAGATAGCCCAACGGGGAAAGCCGGGATGGAGATAGCCCAACGGGGAAAGCCGGGATGGGGAAAGCCCGGATGGGGAAAGCCCGGATGGGGAAAGCCCGGATGGGGAAAGCCCGGATGGGGAAAGCCCGGATGGGGAAATCCAGGATGGGGAAAGCCCGGATGGGGAAATCCCGGATGGAGATAGCAGAATGGAGATAACAAGATGGGATAACACAATGGAGATAACAAGATGGGATAACACAATGGAGATCACAAGATGGGATAGCAGGATGGAGATCGCAGGATTCTCAGAGGATTCTCAGAGCAGTGTTGAAAATGTCATGGGGTGTCACAGGGTAGTATTCGGGCGATTGTATAGGTTTATAGACCTATTAGGCCCACCTTGGTGATACTATACAACCCAGTATCACATGAATATCTGGTGGCACTGAAGGTTGTGAAGAGCCTTGCAAAACAAAACAGTCATACGCTCACAATCATTGTGGGAGAATTCCCCCAGCCTTGTGATACTTGTTTCTATGACTGTTTCGTAAGGCCAGCCTAAAGTCATAAGCCGTGATAAGCCTTGACTGAATAATCCAAGCCCTAATAAGCCTTGACTGAATAATCCAAGCCCTAATTTCCGAACCCGCCTTCCTCATTGTTCACTTTATTACACCCACAGAAGCACCAAGAAAACTCCAAAAACAAGTGAATTCCTCCAAAGCGATTTAACTTTTCCAAGCATTCCTAAGTGGTACTTAAAAGCTTCACAACAATCAAAGTGAGCTTTTCCATGGAATAAGGCCAGTCACATTAAAGTTGGCTCAACTTACCTAAACCTGGTGTTATATTTGAAACTACCAAATATAATCTGGAGTTGACAAGTGAAACATGGGTTGGAAGATGAAAGTCTGAGTCTGGACTTGGAACAATTGAGACAAGGACAATTGCGCAATATGACAACGAATAAGGTTCCGTGGAGTTCTGGAGGGTGACCATGTGTCTCGTACGCCGCGTTCTCGTTGAAGAACCTTGGAGACGCGGACTCACCTGGGGATACGGGCCACAGACTATTTCCACGGCATCTTGAAAGGGTATTTTGCATGCGTTCATTGTTGACTGTTTGTTTGACATTTTTTGTGTCATCTTTTGTGTCATGTGTCATAATTTTGTCATCTTTTGTGTCATAATTTTGTCATTTTTTGTGTCATCTTTTGTGTCATGTTTTGTGTCATGTTTTGTGTCATGTTTTGTGTCATGTTTTGTTTGCCATTTCCTTTGTCCATGGAATAGACTATGTGGTCAGGCAGAAAAGCCAAAAAATACAATGGTGAAAACACCAAGCAGGGTGATTTCACATGTGCTGAATATCTGAGTTAGTCTTGCCATTGTTTTCTGGAGACATGCTCGAGATGGTAGTCGGGGATTCCGGTTCAGGAGACTTTGAGGATGCTGTTTTAGGAAGCTATTTGACTTTGAGTGAAAAAAGCGCGTTTTTGTTGTGGAAATGAATAATCGGCGGAGGAGAAATGGATGAGCCTGCAGAGGGGTAAGAGTTTGAAGAGGTCTGGTACGAGCTTAATTGAGAATCCGGTACGAGTTTAATTGAGAATCTGGTACGAGTTTAATTGAGAATCGAGTACGGGCTTAATTGAGAATCTGGTACGAGTTTAATTAAGACATCCGGTACGGGCTTAATTGAGAATCGGGTAGGGCTTAATTGAGGGTGGGTGTATCATGTGCAAAATTAATGGTGGTATGGCTTTCACTGGATGTATTGACTAATATGTTTAATATGATGTAAGTGAGACGCCAATCTATCCAATACTATGCAATGAACTGAGGGGTACACAACTCAAGAGTAGACACGCAGCACCAGCCGAGACCCAAAAGTGAGTTATAGGATTCCAATGGGATTTGGTAAGTAGAGTAGAGTAGAGTGTAGAGTAGAGTGTAGAGTAGAGTGTAGAGTAGAGTGTAGAATAGGCTATGGAAATAGCTTAGGTAGTCTAAACGGCCAAAGTGCATACTCTGGGACAGTCCATTGTGGTTTGTATAGTGAGGTGGAGGTCGCCTAGTGCTACAATTTGGAGTGCCTTCTTCTAGTGTGTGATAATCTTTGAAGTGCCTTCTTCTAGTGTGTGATAGTCTTTGAAGTGAGTTATTCTAGTGTGATAATCTTTGGAGCGCCTTATTCTAGTGTGTGATAATCTTTGAAGTGAGTTATTCTAGTGTGTGGTAGTCTTTGGTGTACATTGGATCTGGTCGGTGTAGTGAGTCCTTTACGTGGAAAATTGGCTACTTTGAAACAAAATACGAAACAACACAAAAATACCCACTTGCTCACTGTGGCCCAAAAAGTGGAACCATCCATTCAACAATTGTAACTTCAATCAATTCAACAATTGTAACTTCAATCCAACCAAGCAATTGTTATTTCAATCAATTCACAATTAAAACTTCAATCAATTCACAATTAAAACTTCAATCCATTCAACAATTAAAACTTCAGTCCATTCAAACAACTCTATCTTCATTCACTTATGTCAGCTTATTTCTTGCTAAGAACAAGGACAATGAAATCAACCAACAATCGCAATACTATTGTAATATCAAAGCTCTTGGAACACACAAACCATGGCACATAATTGGCGGAACAAGCTTATCACTATCAAGGAGGTTGCGGAACATTGGCCTGCGATTTCATGTTGCACCCATCTTTGGGATTTTTCGCAGGACGACATATTGAACATGCACACCTGCATACAGCGCGCGCCTGCATTAGTCTTTTTCAATGCAACCGTCTTCTGCAGCGAAAAAACGCCGCATAGGTTACATTTTCCCCACATTGCAACCACCAGGAACTTTGGCACCTCAATTTCTCTGATGGCTTTCGGACTTGAACTCGCTCAAACCGATCCCTCCAACAAGGACTGCAGATAACACCTCTTCTGGCCCCATTCTGGTGTCTTTTCCAAGCCGCAAACCTTCAATCGAGGTCTTGGTGAATCTATTGAAAGGCAAAAAAAACAAAGAGACCCGGATTCGGCTGGCTCCTCATGCTAAAGTTTGCGGAGCTGAAGAAACCGGGATAACGGAGGTCACGTGACTTGGAATAAGGCACTTGAGCGCTTCAAATGCGGTTCACCTTTAAATCCCGGAGCCTGCACCACTGGATAGCTTACTTAAGGTGTGCTTTTTGGCAGGTGAGGTGGCGAAAGGTTCCTGGATTGGCGGGTAATGTGATGTACCATTTTTTTTCGGAAATGATACCCCGTGCTGTGTGCAGGACCCACCCAGTGCTCGTGAGCATAAAAAAGCTTATCTCTGGGTCACGTGAGGGCGATTACATGCAGGAACATTAGTTTTTAGCAAACAATACGGCCCAAACCCGCTTTGAAAGCACCAGCGCAGCTACGGCGGGGTTATGGGCCAGCTGGCAGATTTGCAGTGATTTTTAGACAAAGGAAAAGGTAGACTTGTGGGGGGTACAGCGAGCGTGTGGAGCCGGATCAGGGAATATTCACTCATGAGGCAGACGCATGACAGCGTCGAAAGTTGCCCCATCTGCGGCAAGCCCCCGTCAATCAGCAGCGGGAGTCGAGATTGGTAAGGCGCCAAGTTGGGTAAGGTGCGGAAAAAAACTCCAGAGCACCACCAGCTCGCGGAATCCCACACACGACAAAACACCCCTCTTATCGGGGGTGTGCAGGAAATGCAACCTTGTATTTTCGCTTACCCCAGAATCAGCGTCTACAGTCTATCAGCAGCGCGCGGCTTTTCTGTGCGATCTGACTCCACATATATAAAGGTGCCAGGTCCCCCGCCCTACTACTCTCTCCTTTCCTCCCACGCTCTCTTGCTTTACATACATATATACATATAAACCTCTTGTCTATTCATCCCCATGTCAGATAAACAACAAGCTACTATGGTGGTGGAATCAGGCAGCAGCAGCGCCGAAAACATGGCGCGTGATGAGCACTTGGAGTTGGTCCGCCATGACTGGAAGGATATTGAGGCCACGGGGCTCTGGTACAACAAGCGCTTTGTGTCATGGATTCCACCTTACTCGCATTCGATGGTGCAGATTGTGATTATGTCGTTCTGTATATTCTTGACTCCTGGATGCTTCAATGCCATCACCGGAATAGGAAATTCGGGTATCAGTGACCCCAAGGTGGCCGACAATGCCAACGTGGCGTTATACTCGACGTTTGCCACCATCGGAGCTATTGGAGGAGTCATTTGCAATGTCATCGGTGTACGGGCCTGCTTGATGTTTGGTGGAACCGGCTATGTCATGTACACCATCTCGCTCTTGGTGTTCCACTACAAGCAAAACGCAGGATTTTGTATTTTTGCAGGGGCCTATTTGGGCGTGTGTGCATCCTTCACGTGGGCAGCACAAGGATCCATCATCATGTCGTATACGTCCGAGGATAAAAAGGCTACAGCACTCATGGTGTTCTGGGTGATCTTCAACTTTGGAGCGGTGATCGGATCCATCATTCCCTTGGCGCAAAACATGGAGGTGGGAGTGTCCAAGGTCAATGTGGGGTCGTACGTGGCGTTTATTGTGCTCATGACCTGCGGAGTGCTCTTGGCCGGCTGCTTGTTGCCCATGGATAAGGTGTACAAGTCCGATGGGCTGAAGGTGATTGCCAAGAAGTACCCCAAGTTGCAGGAGGAGCTCCGGGGCATGCTCCGGGTGTTGATGACCGAGCGCAAGATCTACTTCCTCTTCCCCATGTTCTGTGCCTCCAACTGGTTCTACACATACCAATTCAACGACTTCAACGGGGCCCGGTTCACAGTGCGCACACGGTCTTTGAACTCGCTTCTCTACTGGGCCTCGCAGATGGTGGGGGCCATTTTGTTGGGGCTGCTTTTGGACTGGAAACGTTTTTCCCGGCCCGTGAGAGCAAGAATCGGCTGGGGCGTGTTGTTCGTTACAGGCATGGCCATTTGGGGCGGAGGCTTGAAGTTCCAGATGGGAGTCACGCGGGAGAACGTCAAGGAATTCAAAACCATTGACTTCAAGGATGGAGATTACATTGGGCCCATGTTCTTGTACATGTTCTATGGGGGGTTTGATGCCATTTTCCAGTCGTTCATTTTCTGGATCTTGGGCACCTTCTCCAATAACCCCAAGAAAGTGGCGCTCTATGCTTCTTTCTACAAGGCGTTGCAGTCTGCGTTTGCTGCCATAGTGTGGCGCTTGGATGCGTTGGAACACAGTTACATGGCCATGTTTGCGAGTTCCTGGGGGCTTGTCATCGGGTCATTATTGATTGCTGCGCCTGTGGTGTTGTTCCGGATCACGGAAACCACGGACGTGGAGGAGGACGGGATGTTGGATATCATGGACGACGCAGAGCTCAAGTCGGTGACCTCCAAGCACGTGGAGAAGGTGTAAGTGGGAGAGAGACAGACGGAGACAGAGACAGGTTGTGGACAGAGACAGACGGAGACAGAGACAGACGGAGACAGAGACAGACGGAGACAGAGACAGATGGAGACAGAGACAGACGGAGACAGAGACAAAGGTTGTGGACAGAGACAAAGGTTGTGGACAGAGACAAAGGTTGTGGACAAAGACAAAGGTTGTGCACAGAGACAAAGCTTGTACACAGACAAAGATTGTGGAAAGATTGTTGGAAGAATGCAACTGTCGACTGTGATAGAGACGCTGTCATATGCCAGACAAGGTATACACAAGAGTCTGAACGCGACTTTGATCTCTGCATCAAGTAACAAATACTTAATCAGGGGTTAAGTCACGTTTCTGTCTTTTACTGTCACGTTTCTCACGTTTCTGTCTTTTACTGTCACGTTTCTGTCTTTTACTGTCACGTTTCTGTCTTTTACTGTCACATCACGTCACATCACGTCAAATCACGTCACGTCAAATCACGTCAAATCACGTCACGTTACGCCACGTCACTTCACGTCAAATCACGTCACTACCTGTGTCATTCCGAACGCTGGATGTTCGGAGCTTCGTTGTCATTATAGTCAATAGACTGTCGACCAGCTTCTACGCAAGACTAACTAATAACCCAGGGACTAGTCTTTCGCTGTTAATACTTATAGTCACTCACTACATATTAGACTCGATCCATTACATTATATACACTACACATCCCCATACAGTGCTGCGTACTTGAGGAATATAACGTAGTCTAGTCTAGTCTAGTAGTCTAGTCTAGTCTAGTAGTCTAGTCTAGTCTAGTAGTCTAGTCTATTAGTCTAGTAGTCTAGCCTAGTAGTCTAGTCTAGTAGTCTAGTCTAGTCTAGTAGTCTAGTCTAGTCTAGTAGTCTAGCCTAGCCTAGTATAGTAGATCATAACATAGTAGAGCCTTCGTAGTGGCTTATAACTTTGGGAGAATCATGTTACCAAAATTTCTCCACTAGAACAATGACGAGAATTGTCCAGAATCTCCGAAAGAACCACCGATGCCCGAGCCAAGATGCCCAAACAGTGATGCGCCGTTTGCCATGGCCAATGTTGAGGTCAGACATCGAAGGCTTCACAATGTCGCTATAGGTAATGTCCTACCCATGGTGGGTCTCACAGTATAGCGTTAAATTCTTGCTATGACGTCTAGATAAATCGTCTGCATTCGTTGATGATTCCTCAAAAGCGGGAATATGAGCTGCTTATACAACTATTCAAAGAAAGGCGGGTAGAAGCGAGTAGGGGAGTAAAAATGGCCCTTGTATCTGGTAGAGGCTTCAGAATCCTCAATAGCCCCGGCCCTGCCTTTATGGATTTAACACGCCCCAGCCCCGATGTCGATTTGTTTTGGGCATTCGAAAGCCATGCTTTTGAGAATATTCTCAGTAAATTTGGAATTCCTAAGATCTGGAAAACCGGTTGGGCAAGTTGTGCCGGCCTAGACTTGCTAGTCAGCTTGATAGCTCATGTCCTTGTGTTCTGGGTCAAAAAAAGTCTTAGCTGTATTGAAAGCCATTTGGGCCGAGCTTGCTGTACAAAAGACACAATATAGCGTGCACAGGATCACGTATAGGAGTATATCGGAACAGGAAAGTTAAAACAGGGATACTGACCACGTGAGGTATCTGAGATCTGATTTGAATAGGGATTTCCTTTGTGACTTTTAAGCGCTTTTAGCACGCACTCTTCCCGGCGAGGAGACCGCAGGAGACGGCCAGTCTCGGTTATGACGACATTTAAGGCTAAGAGTCTCAGTCATCGTTCCAATTTCTGCCGAGGCATTCGGATGCTGACGTCGGGTACCCAAAGGTGAGAATCCACATGAAGAAAGGTACAGTGGAAAGGAAAATCACTTGTGTACTCAGTTCCACGATCCAAGCAATGGAAGTAAGGAGACCGTGAAGCAGTTAGTCTTTGGTGTTCATGACACAGTACAGGAGGAGGATGCGTCATCTGGGCAGGGAGTTTCCGGAGAGGCTGAGGGTGATTCCGGAAGTCCTCGTCAAGGGTTGAAAGTGACGAACCATTCGGGACAAGATTGGAGCCTGGCAAATGATCGTGAGATGGGAACCAGGCAAAACTCATGACAAGACTGGTCATATTTAAAAAGCAGGCTAAGAAATCCAATTTCACAGAAATAAAGCTGGAGCCTATTTGAATTGAAATGAAACCTTCAGAAGTTATTTAATGATAGTCTTTGGTTTAATTCGTCAATTAAATTGTGAAAACAATGGATGAACGGAATTGGGTTCTGCTGCGGTATGAATTTCTGTATGAGTAACACATGATGGGTGGTGCTGAAAATTGTCGCTTTCTTCTGGCATCATGAGAGGTGGTAGATTGGAGCCAGGCAAAACTTTTGGAAATTGAAACCGGCAAAACTCGTGGAAGATTGAAACCAAGCAAAACTCGTGGAAATTGAAACCGGCAAAACTCGTGGAAGATTGGAACCGGGTACAACTGGTGGAAGATTGAAACCAGGCAAAACTGGTGGTAGATTGAAACCAGGCAAAACTCGTGGTAGATTGGAACCAGGAAAAGCTCGGGGTAGATTGGAACTGGGCAAAACTGGTGGTAGATTGGACCCAAGCAAAACTGGTGCAAGATTGGAACCAGACAAAACTTTTGGAAGATTGAAACCAGGCAAAACTCGTGGAAGATTGGAACCAGAAAAAGCTCGTGGTAGATTGGAACCAGGCAAAACTCGGGGTAGATTGGAACCGGGTAAAACTGGTGGAAATTGAAACTAGGCAAAACTTTTGGAAGATTTGAACTGGGCAAAACTTTTGAAAGATTGGACCCAAGCAAAGCTCGTGGAAGATTGGAACCAGGCAAAACTTTTGGAAGATTGGAACCAAGCAAAACTCCTGGAAATTGAAACCGGGAAAACTCGGGGTAGATTGGAACCAAGCAAAACTCCTGGAAATTGAAACCGGGAAAACTCGGGGTAGATTGGAACCAGGCAAAACTCGTGGTAGATTGGAACTGGGCAAAACGTTTGGAAGATTGGACCCAAGCAAAGCTCGTGGAAGATTGGAACCAGGCAAAACTTTTGGAAGATTGGAACCAAGCAAAACTTTTGGAAATTGAAACCGGCAAAACTCGTGGAAGATTGGAACCAAGCAAAACTCCTGGAGGTAAGGCGGGAATCGAGTTGATTAAGCTCAGCAAATATGCCGGGTCAGTGATTCTTCGACGAAGAGCGGGGCCATTAAAGAAACGGAAACATATTGCCTGCACCTAGGGCCTTTCTATAAGAGTTGTTGAGTTTCTGCTTATAGTCGAAGATGCTGTAGAATGTATGGGTGTTCTGGTGGGGTGTTCTGGTGGGGTGTTCTGGTGGTGTTCAGGATGTGGAACCAGATCTGTTCGAAGGGTGCGGGCGGAAATTGCAGCCAATATCGTGCGACCGCGTACGACAAGGAATCCGTGGTAAAGGGAACGCAGAAATACAGTGCTTTTCAAAACTATTTAAACCAGCGCAGCAAATTGTTTCGTACTCCTTTGCACAGTCTTTCAAACCAAACGTACACCAACTTTCATTGGAATCCAGGATTCTGAGATGTTGAATCTGGAGGATTGCCTTATATGTAGTATATTTGGGGGTCTTGCAATATCAATCAGGGGTCAAAATAGATGGAANTATTTGGGGGTCTTGCAATATCAATCAGGGGTCAAAATAGATGGAACTGAAGTACAAGGGGTACGAAACCTTTTGAGTTATTTTTTTGCTTATTTTGCTAGTGTGGTTTGAATCGTTTTATCGAGTTGGTTTGAATAGTTTTCAAAAACACTGTATCTGGTGAGAATGAGACGGATCGTGGGAAAGGTGAGGATACATCCCAACGTCCGAACTGTGGGTTTCAACAAAAAAGCAAGGGCATGATTTCCATCAACGTTAGGGGTTGCTGGTTGAGGGTTTCGGTGGAAGAGAGGGCAGTCAAGGAGTGGTGAGCTGAACCCAGTTATGTTCTTTCCAACGGATGTTA